>JAOXJP010029327.1:0-16904 GCA_025762735.1 Platanus orientalis | reverse complement strand
CCTTATACCATTGCATGACTCGAGTCAAAATTTGGGTGCTGACAGACTCGATTCAAACCTTTAAATTAAAATTAAAACTAGTAAAAGAAAGTATAGCCTTAAACTCATATTTTAGCATTGATGAGGATGATGATGAAGAAATTTATCTTTTTATTACAAAATTTAAAATTTTCCTCTTGAATGCATAAAAAGTTGTCTTCTAACAAAAATAAAGTGAGTAAAACATTTAGAAGAAAAGAGAAGACAAAAGAATAAATCCAATGCTATTAATGTAAAGGATTTGGGCACATGACTATGAATTGTGCTAATAAAAATAAAAATTATATAAAAAAGGCTATGGCAACCACTTGGGATGATAGCTCCGATGAGTTGGATGATGAATCATCTAAAAGTGAAGACGAGTCTTCACGTGTTATCGAAGTGTTTGTCACATTCACTAATGAACAAAATGATAAAAATTGTTTAAGTAGTGAAGATGAAGAAAGTGATGATGATGGTTCTAAAGACCTTCAAAAAGCCTTCAATGAGATTTTTGTAGATAATGTAGAATTAGCCAAGAAAAATTCCAAAGTCAAGAAAGAAATTTTGAAATTATAATAAAATTTTAAAAAATCAAATGAGCTTGAAAAATTAAATGAAAAATTAAGAGAAAATTCAAATTCTTTGGAAGATTAACTAAAAGAGTTAAATATTAAATATTATAAAGAAGTTGAAAAGAAAATTATGATAGTAAAATCTAAAGAAAAGCTTCAACAAAATGTAAATGATCTTGAAAGTAAAATAATACTTTTAGAGAGAGAATAGTAAATCTTTTAGAATAATTGCTCAAGGAGAAGAAAATTTTAAAAACATACGAAAATTAAAGGGAGATAGGACCGGAATTGGTTATGGAATAAATATTCCATAACCAAACAACACTCCTAAGAAAAAGGTTGGATCAATAAATGATCTCTTATAATGGAAAATACCTAATTCAAGTGGCTAAAGGTAAAAAGGTCCAAAAAAGTTCAAATTTCCAAGCTTCAAGTTCTAAAATCCACATTGATTGTCACTATTGTGGAATGATTAGACATTTGAAATTTGAATGCCAAAAGAAATTATATGATTAGCTTAAATCCCAAAAGCCAAAGAAAATAGAAAATAAAATAAAATAAAATTAAGGAAATCGAAGAAAGAAGAAAATTTCCCTTAAAACAAGTTTGGGTCAAGATTAGTGATCTTAGAATTTAAATTATGTTATTTAAATCTTGATTCATTGTTGGCATATATTAAAGGGGAGTGATATGAGAAAGGGGGAGAATTGAATTTTATAGTAATTTTTTTTATATCATTATCTTATAGTAAAATTGTTTGGAATATCAACTAAGGGGGAGAGTTGCATTCATAGTAAAATCATTCTTTATGTGATATGATGTGTACTCTATAGTAAAAAATTTATGGACTGTACATGTGCTAAATAGTAAAAAAAATTTACTCAAAATTGTGCTTAATAGTAATGTTTTTTTAAGTGTCACTCATGTATAAGAATTGACAGCTTTCTTTTCCAAGAAAAGTATTTTATTTTGATTTGACATAGGTCAATAAATCATATCTTGAGGAAGGAGCTAAGCTTTGTTAACTCATGACAAAAAGGGAGAGAAGTTATGGGTAGACAACATATACTAGGCTTTTATTTGTAAATTTTTATATTTTAAAGTTTTATTATGGAATTGACAAAAGGGAAGATTGTTAAGTATTTTATGGTTTGTCAATCACATTCCAAAATTGTACATGTAATGAGTGGTCTTAGTGTCAGACATGTATAATGTAAAATATTATGCAAGTCCAAATCAAGTCTAGGAATGTGCTGCACGTCATAAGTCATTGCCAGAAGACCACCAAGCAACAAAAGATTGAAGCAAGATTGAAGTTCACAAGAAGTCTCAAGCTCCACGGGCATGCAGCTTCAAGAAGTCAATTGTGATCTTCAAAGTTAAATTCAAAGGTAAATATTGGTAAGAAGTAAAGTTAGGTGTTTCAGTATAAACCAATGGACTTAGAAATGGACCTATCCAAATCCTAGAGAAGGCCCCAAAAAGGTTGGACTAATGATTAACCAAATTGATAAAAAATTAAGTAAAAACAAAATGTTGAAAAATAAAAATTGTCCAACTTAAAACGGTCATAACTTTTGATCCCAATGTCCACTCAGAGCCCTAAGTACTCAAAACGAGTAGCTCAATGAGTTCTTTTTGAAAATAGAAAGATCTCTTATTTGAGATTCTCATAACAGCTAATGTTTTTACCATTTTAATAGATCTCTTGGAGGATCCTTTGGGCTAGTTTTTCCAATCTATAAATAGAGGACCCAATCCCAATGATTGAATAACTTGAAGGAGTGATTTCTAAGCTAAATTGTGAAAAAAAAATCAAGTCCAAGTGTAAAGCCTGTGACCATACGAGTAATATATATCTGGCCATAAACCTTGAATGTTGTTCATATAGTTACATCCTTACCAAGGTTATGCTAGAGCTTCTTATATCAATAATAACACTATATTTAAGCTACGAAGCGTGCACAATAGTCAAGCTAGCCTACGAAAAGGCAATTCGTGAAAGAAGGAGTTCATACACTCAAACTTCATAAACAGCCTTCAGTGGAGTCACTTGGGAGTGGAATCATTATGCACTTACCAGAGCTAAGTGTGAAGTTCAGCGGAGTTACTAGACGAAGCGGGCCTAGCGGAGTCATTGGGGTTGCACTTGTGAGCGTGTGGAGTTCACATGGATAACTCGTAAGTAAATTCAGGTTTTTAATAAGTTATCCTGTAATAGTTTAGGATAACTATAAAAATAAATTATTGGTTGGAAATTGGATATAAGCTCGGAGTGTTAAACCACTATAAAATCCGTGTTGTAGTGTGATTCTTTATTTGCATCATTTACATTGTTTATTTATTTTACTTAAGTCATAAACTCCGCTGCATGGTAAAAGTAAATCTTAAGTAAATTAAAAGATTTGAATTAATAGTTAAATAATTTTTAAATTAAGGCTAGATCAAACTAACGAGTGTGTGGAGTTCACGTGGATATCTTGTCAGTAAATTCAAATTTTTAATAAGTTATCATGTGTTAGTTTAGGATAAATATTAAAATAAATTATTGGTTGGAAAGTGGATGTAGGCTCAGAGTGCGGAACCACTATGCAGTAGAATTTATGACTTAAGTAAAATAAATAAACAATGAAAATGATGCGAATAAAGAATCTTTTAGGATAACTATTAAAATAAATTATTGGTTGGAAAGTGGATGTAGGCTCAGAGTACCGAACCACTATAAAATCTTTACAAGGAGTCACGGGTGGAGCCAGGTGGCAGCTTGGCGCGCAGTAAGGGGCAGCATAAAATGCGTCAGTGGGCAGCGGGCAGGAGTCACGGGAGAGCTTTAGCTTTAGTCCAAATCACTAGTACCGGGGTAGCCGGTAAAAGGTGATTCGTCTGATGAGCTGGAACCCAAATGTCCTGTGAGCTCGAAAAAGGTGAGGAGGCTGTCGAAAAGGGAGTCTGATATGGGGCATCCAGATTGGGCAAATGGGTAGTCTCGGATATGGGTTAGGATGGTGGATTTATCAACATGATTTAAGGCGCACATGGAGTCTTGAAAGAATTCCCATGTGGCGGGGTGGATGTCTCTGTGAGTCATGTAGTGGTAAGTACACCACTGTTGGAAATGGGCAGAGGGGTCATGGGTGTAGTAAGAATGAGAATCGGCTGGATTATCAAGGTCTTGGATGAAGTCAGTGGGGTTGTGAAAGGTGATGACTGCAAACTGGGCTTGGATTGGTGTGAACATAGCTTGCCAAATGGGAAGAGGGTGAAACCAAGTGAGCAGAGTTTTGAAATGGGAGAGGTTGGCAGGATGAGCAGGATTGACGATAGCTTGGGTAATGTAGGCTGAGACGAGTGGGACATCAAAAATAAAGGCAATGTGGTATTTCTCAAAGAGATACCACAGGAAACAAAGGGCTTCTTTGGGGAGATGGTAGTATCTGCGGATGGTAAAAGGGGCAAGGAAAGGGTACTGGGGGTGCGGGATGTGGGTAAAGATACGGCCATGGCGTCGTAACAGAAGGGCAAGGTAGGTATAGAAATTGTGAGTACTACGGGTATTTTGGATGTAAGTCATGAGAACAGACTGGACATCAAGAGGGAGATGAGCTATAAGGGTTAAGGGGTCGTCGGGGGGAACAGGGGTAAGAGGGTAAAGGAGGGCTATAAGGGCTGGCTGGGCGGGTTGGAAGAGATGTGATTTGCGGGAAAGGAGGTCAGCAAGATCATTGTGGATCCCTTTGATCTGTTTGACTTGAAAGCTCCATTGGGAGAACTAGGCTGCCTATCTTAGCAATTGAGAGTTTGGAAGAACTTTTTGTTTGAAATGGAGCATGCGCGGGAAAGTGGAGGAGTCCATTTCGACTGTGAAGGTTCTGCCGGTGAGATGGAATTGGAACTTTTCGATGTCGCGTTTGACCGCAAGGATTTCTTTGAAGGTGGAATGATAATGTGTCTCAGCCGAAGAGAAGGCGCCGCTCTTGTAGCCGCAAATGTGTCTTTTGTCTTCAGTTTCTTCGAGAAGGACTGCGCCCCAATAGGAATCACTGGCATCTGTCTGGAGAATACGGGGGGTGGAATGGCCGGGGATGTGCAGAGGGGGAAGATGTTTAGCATGGGATTTGAGGGTTTTTACAGCTTGGAGGTGGTGAGGATTCCATGGGGTAGGGTTTTTCTTGAGGAGGGAGGCTAATATAGAGCGAGGTTTTGCAATGTGAGGGATGAATTCAGCCATGTAGTTAACTAGGCTAAGGAATTGTTGGACAGCTTTCTGGGTAGGAAGTTTATCAGGAAAATTCAAAATGGCAGTAGAGATATGTGGATGGAGGGAATATTGGCCATGATGGAGGTGCATGCCAACAAAGTCTATTTCGGGTTTTCCAATCTCCATTTTTTTTTCAGAAAGCATGATGCCATATTTATTTACCAAGGTGGCAAATTGGTGGAGGAGTTGGTGATGGGCTTCAGGGGTAGGGGAAAAAAGCAAAAGGTTATCGATATAGATGAGGAGGTTGGGGAGGATGGGTTGGAAGATGCGGACAATAGCTTATTGGAACAAGAAGGGGGCAGTCTTGAGTCCAAAAGGGAGGACTGTCCATTGGAAGTAATGGTTAGGGATGGAAAAAGCAGTTTTGGGACGATCCGGGGGATGGACACCTAGTTGCCAGAATCCAGTTTTGAGATCAAACTTGGAAAAGATTTTTGCATCTCGGATGTGCTGGAACATGTCTGCTTTCTGGGGGAGGGAAAATTTTGAGTCTGCAAGGAAGCAGTTAAGAGGTTGGTAGTTGATGACCAACCGGAGCTTTTCTCTGATCTGTTCTACTCTCTTGTTTACATAGAAAGCCTCACAGGACCAAGGGGATGTTGTGGGTTCTATGAGTCCCTCACTTTGGAGATGGGTGAGTTCGGCGGCTGCTTGTTGGTATAGAGCAGGGGTCATGCCTCGATGAGAGGCAGTCGTGGGGTTGACATCCTCATTAAGCTTAAAAGGCAGGTGGACAAAAAATTCGGTATTTTTCCAGAGGGGGTGGGGGTGGGAAAAGGTAGAGTGTGAGGTGGCACATGCTGAGGTTAGCATCTGGATAATGGGATCATAGGATAGGTGGTAGAGGTTCGGGAGCTGGGTCCAAGGTAGAAAATGGGGAGGGGAAGAGAGCCCATGTTTATTCCAGCGGAGTGAGGGGAGCTGATGAAGAATGCCAAACCTAAGAGCAGGTCTTTGCCAGTGAGTTTACAGCCAAGAACTTAGTGCTGGACTTCGAGGTTGGGGAAGACTTGTATAGTAATAGGTTTGCTGATCTTTTTGATTTGGAAGAGTTCGCCATTTACTGCTCTGAAGGTAAGGTTGGTGGATTTCCAGTGGGTGTCAGGGAGAAGATGTGGATTGATGATAATGGCTGCAGCTCCTGTATCAAAGTATGCAATGACAGGAATGGATTTGGAGAAGGGTTCTGGACGGATGGAAATGCGAGCTGTTGGGGTTGGCTGGACAAGGTGGGAAGGGGCAATTAAGTTAGCATTAAATTGCAGCGGGGATTCCATACTAAGGCTGTGCTCTTCTTCTGTTCCTGATTCTTCGTCAAAGGAAGAATAGTATGGGATAGCCAACAAGGAATCTGGAGAGTATGAGTCTTCGAGAGAGAACTGGGACTCAACATCTGAAAAGTCCGGATCAGCAAATTGGCGGATTTGCTGGAGGAGATGAGCACTGCGAGCCTTGTTGGGGCATTTGCGAGCAAAATGACCTTTTTTCTTGCAGATATAACAACGGTCTGAAGTTTTACCCCAGAATTTCTTCTTCTTGAGAAAACGCCATTTGTGTTTCGGGGATTGGTCTGTATCAGAATACTTGCGGAAGTGGGATTTTTTTGAACTTCTGCAGTCGCAATGTTTCTCATCTTTGCATTTGATAGAAAGAGAAGGATTTTTGCAGGCACTGCCAATTTTTCCCATCTTCTCAACTTACTTGAGAAATTTTGAGGTATTGCAGAATTTTTCCAAGGCAAGCAGAGCATTTTGGTAGACCTCTCCTAAAGAGGCAGTAGACACAAAAAGATTCTCGGTGGCAAGGATCTTGGACGTCTCATTACCGAGAGGATCAGGTAGAGAGTTTAGGAAGGCCTGTTTTAGATTGGAATCATCTAGACCTCCTATCAAATAGAATCTGGAGGACATATTGGTGTAATGTCTCTCGAGGTCTTTTCTTTGGAATGAGCAGTATTTCATCTGGAGGAATTCCTCTCTTTGCTGATCTGTATGGTAGAATTGTGCTCTAATAAACTCATGGCGTATGAGAGTTAAGAATGTGTCTATTGTCGTACTTTGTAATGCTTGGAGTTGTCTGTATTCTCCGAGGTTCACCCACCAGTCTTTTAATCTGCCAAGGAGTCTAGGAGGAATTTGGGACATGACGGTAGCCTGGGTTACAAAAGGTTTTTGGAGTTAGACTTGGGCCCATGCAAGCATTTCTAGGATGCGAGTTCTCCATCTGGAAGGAGGAACATCCTCAAGAGTAAAAAACCTATTTGGGTCCAGCTGAGGGGTGGGGGGCGAGGAGGTATGAGAAGTGCTTTCATCCATTGGTTCAGTGATATTGGGCTCGGTGACATTTGGTTGTGGTTGTGATGTCTGGTCTGTATCCATCATGAGGATGTCAAACCTGGTTGAAAGGTTTGAATGGGTAAGGGGATCTTGAGGAGCAAGAGGGTGGGGGGAAGAGAAAGTAAGAAGGTTGAGATATGAGCTTATGGGGTTAAAAGTTTCGAGAGGAAAAAGGTTGGGTGGGTTTCGGGTAGATGCACCTATGGTTGGATCGGATTGGAAGGAGGACTGTGTTTTGGGAGGTGGAGGAGGTGCGTCTGGTTGGTTTTGGCTGGTGGGCTGGGGGGTTAGAGGAGATGGTCGAGGTGTGTAGTATGGGGTTGGAAATAAGGATTGTGGTTCTAAGGGGGAGAAGGGGAAGGGTTGATACCCATGAATGGGTATGTAGGGTAAGGGGGGAGTGGGTTGGAAGACTTGTCTGGCTGCTTCTCGGAGAGACGCCGAGCTGGAGCTGGATGACTGTGGGGAGACGGCAGTTTGCTATTTTTGCTGCGTCTGTTCAAGACTGCGAAGCTGATTTTCCAAACGTCTCTTTTCTGCCTCTTTGGATCTGATCAGTTCTGTAGCTTGATAGTAGTCTTTTACTGTTCGTGCTATATAAGCAAGTTCTGCTTTGAGCGCTGCAATCTTGGCTCTGAGATCTTGTATTAGGAGATCAATGGAGGTCAACTGTTTGTTGACTGAATTCTCAAGCTTAGTTTGATTTACTAAGATCTGGAAGAGGACCTAGTTTTGCCTGACAGCATTTTCAGATTGCCAATTGAGTGCGGCTTCTGCTGGGGAGACCCGTTTCGGGGTTCCATCCGGGTTTTTACCTGCTGGGGTTTTGATCTTCCAGGAATGCTTAGTATTTTGCTGTGGGAGCTCGAAATCTTCCAAGGCAGGAAAATTTTCTATATAGGAAGAGGAGCCAGGAGAAAACATACAGTAATCAAGAGGGATTTGTGGAGAAGCAATCGGTGCAGGGGCAATAAGTTCATGGGGTAATGTCTGATGGAGCAAAGTTAGAGCTTTCTAATAGTAAGGGGATGAAACTGGTGGAGTGGTTGAAGGAGGTGGTGAAGATCCTCAATTATCAGGAGGGAGACTTGGAGGAGAAGCTTTGCTGTTTCTGGGTTTGGGGTAGAGGACATAATAGTCAAATTTGCCTGACGGTTCTCCTAGAAGACCAACTTCTGGGTCTCCTACTTCATATCTGTCTTGCAAATGGTGTTGTGTGGTTCTTTTTTTCTTTGGTTTTGACAGATACTTCCTTTCATACTAAAGGTCCAATTCGACTTGGTATGAGTCGGCATTGCAATCTTCACAGGTACAATCACAGTCTTGGTGTTTGGCTGGCTAGGTACTAAGTGATTCCAAAGAGAGCACTTATGATGGAAAAGGATTGGGCGGGTTTGCTTCTTGGTGGTGAAAACTGGTTTCTACCGTGCCATCTGTTTGTCGGGTGTAGACTGGTTCTGTTGCTGTGATGGTTTCATTTCTGCCATGAAAATTTTCATAATGAGTGGTCCATTTTGCTGAAAGGAGAGCCTTGAGGTCTTTTGTAGAGAGTTGCCTGGGCACATAAGTGCAAGTGGGGACAGAGGCTGCATCTATCTTGAGAAAAAGTGCGTCTTGAGTTTGAACAAAATCAGGGACTGGTATGTCAAACGAATGATTTTGAACTCTGTACACTATCTGATAATGCAATGTAGCAACTACAGCTGTGGCCACTTGGGGTGTTCCAGAAATTTGGACTTGGACTTTGAGACAGTCAAGGGCATGGGGGTCTTGCAGAGAAATGTTGTAGTTGGGTACCAGAGTGATGAACACTGTGCCTGCGTTGAGGGTTAAGGAAATAGTGCCCAAAGTAGCATGGGGATACAGACGGAATCTGGTGTCTAAGACTGCAAGGTTGGAGACTACTGGTAGACCTTTTCGCCCATGAAAAGTAAGAGCTAACTTGATAGCTCCTATATGGATGTGGGTATAACCTTCTCGGGTCCATTGAGGAAGTAGATCTGCGGGGAGATATATGGGGAGAAATTGTTCCTTTTCATCAGCAAAAATGGGGTGTGCTGAGAAATTGGAAGCTTGGACATATTCTTTGACAACACTTGAATGATCTGCTCCGAGTAATTTTTTAACCTTTTTCTTGAAAGAGGATTGGGGTTTGCAGTAGACAGCATAAGGGTTTATGACAGGAAACTGGGAAGGGGGAACCTTCGAATCTTCTGGGAGGTATTCGATTTCATAAAGATAATCGAGTTTAGAGGCTGCAGTTGTTTTGAAAGAAGGTGGTCTTGGTAGAGAGGGGAAAGAGGGAAACGAAGAAGTTGATGGTTTTGGAATGTCCATAAAGATAATTGCATCATTTACATTGTTTATTTATTTTACTTAAGTCATAAATTCTACTGCATAGTTTTTTTTTTTTTTTTTTGAAAAGGTAAGGTAATATCATTAAAGAAGAAAAAGAGAATGATACAGCATGAGTGATGCTTTTGCAAGGAACAAAAAAGCAGAAAGCTACAAAGATAACACATCCTTAAGCATTGACAATGAAAGATTCTCAATCAAATATTCATGAACTAAGGATAAGGACTAGAATATTAGAAGAGGACAACCAATCCCTTATCCTAGAAAGAATAGCATCAATCATATTCCGAAGAGGGGGTGACTCCCCTTCAAAAGTTCTTTTGTTCCATTCTTCCCAAATGGACCAACAAATGGCCACCATGGACCAACAAATGGCTACCGGAGTCATCCTCCACATCTCTACCCCAATCTGGCTCTGGCCATAGTGTAACTATTTCGGCCAACAATTTAAGAGACTTCTCATGTTCTCCGACTACACCCAAGCCACCCCAAACTTGTCAAACATGAGATTCCATGGATGAGAAGCTATCGGCCAGTGAATGAATAGGTATCTTACAAATTCCTCGTCAACTTTGCACATACAACACTAATTTGGAAGCATCATCCCTCATTTATAAGGTTGTCAATTGTTGGTGTCCTGTCCCACCATAACTCCCAAAGAAAGAAAGAAATCTTTGAAGGGAATTTATAGTTCCATATGAGGTTGTGGGGGAACACCCGAGAAGCTTGCAGGCAGAAAGCTTCATACATAGATTTCACAAAGAACCCTTTATTTTT
Source organism: Platanus orientalis (assembly GCA_025762735.1). Classification (NCBI taxonomy): domain Eukaryota; kingdom Viridiplantae; phylum Streptophyta; class Magnoliopsida; order Proteales; family Platanaceae; genus Platanus; species Platanus orientalis. The sequence continues at coordinate 6,582 of JAOXJP010029327.1, read as the reverse complement.
ATTTAACACCCAAATTCTTTCATCCTCCAACTCTAAATTCCCAAGGCAATATCTTTCCAGGAGGGTTAACATTTCTCTCAGGTCCTCCACCTCCCAATCATTAAGATTCTGCCTTGGTTGAATGTTCCACGAACATAAAATTCTTGTTCTTATCATATGCTCCTTTACTGAACCCCATTTACATTCCACAAGGTTATAGCAAGAAGGAAAGAGCAACCGAAGTGGGACTTTAGAGCACCATGCATCCTGCCAAAAGATGACCTAATCACCTTTGTTCACCTTAAATCGAGTGAATCTGGCTATAGTCTCAGCCCCTTTGTTTATGCCCTTCCAAACACCATAGCCCATTGGACCCACAAGGGCTCTACTACTCCAACCATTTCTCTCCTCCCCATATGTGGCAGCAATAACAATTCTCCACAAAGCATTTCGGTCCTCTCCGAATCTCCAAACCCACTTGTTCAACAGAGCTCTATTGGTCTCACAAATGGATTGAATCCCTAAACCGCCTTGACTGACTAGTTTACATATATTTCTCCATCCAACCCAATTAATCTTCCTTTAGCATTATGCTGAGTTCCACAAAAAGTTTCTCTACATTCCTTCCAGCTGCCTCACCACAGAAACAGGATCTTGGAAGAGAGACAAGTAGTAAATTGGTAAACTGGAGAGAACACTTTGTATCACTACCAATTTACCTCCTTTATAAAGAAGTCTTCCATTCCAATTAGCTAGTTTCGATCACATTCTTTCAATCACCAGGTTCCAAATGGATCTGGAGAATGATTTCGCTCCAAGAAGGAGACCGAGATACATAATTGGGAGATAGGCCACATCGCACCCAAGGATAGACGCAAGATCATCCACATTTGGAACAACACCCACTAGGTTGAGGGTGGATTTTCTCAAGTTTACTTTTAACCCGGTTGTTGCCTCCAAAATAAGGAGAAATACATCTCAAGTTCCTCATACCATCCATGTCTACTTTTAACAAAAACAGAGAGTCATCTGCGAACTAGATAAACGAGATCAAGGGTCCGCCATTAGAAGAAGGGAAGCCCTGCAGAAGACTAACAGATTCAGCCTTTAATACCATTCTACCTAATAAATCTGTTGCAATAATGAAGAGATACAGAGAAAGCGGATCCCCTTGCCTTAGGCCCCTAGCACTTATGAAGAACCCTTTGGGCGATCCATTCACCAGAATAGAAAAGGAAGAGGAAGATATACAAATCTTGATACATTTTCTCCATTTAATCCCAAATCTCATATGATGCATAACCCAGTCTAAATACCCCCAATTGACATGGTCACAGGCTTTTTCCATATCAATTTTGTACACCCCGCCTGAATGGCCCGCTTTGATTACTACATCAATGCACTCGTTAGCCAATAAGGAACAATCTGTTATTTGTTTGCCATCAGGGAAGGCATTCTGAGATCAGGCAAAGACCTTCTTGAGAACCGTTTTGAGGCGAAGAGCCAGTATTTTCGTCAGCAATTTATATAGACATCCAATCAAACTTATAGGCCTATAATCTTTGATCTCTGAAGCACCCTTCTTTTTTGGAATAAGCTTTATAAATGTTGCACTGAGGCTTTTGCACCATTGGTCATTCAAATGAAACGCCTCCAAAGTTGCCAACGCTTCTTTACCAACTACGTCCCAAAAGGATTTTAAGAACTTTATCGGAAAACCGTCAGGGCCTGGGGCCTTATCATTTTTCATACTATTCAGAGCCTCCATAACCTCCTCTTCCAAGAAAGGCCTTTCAAGCCAACGTTTTTCTTCTTTGCTGATTTTGTCAAAGTTAATTCCTTCAAGAGTTGTCGATGCGTAAACAGCTCAATGTATAGCTGAGTGTAATACCTTTCAATGCACTCCTCAATTCTTTTTTCGTCATGCACCCAATCCCCATCCACATTGAGACTTGTGATCAAATTGTTAGAATTTCTCATACTTGCTAGTCGGTGAAAAAATTTTGGGTTCCTATCCCACTCTTCTAGCCAGATAGGTCTTGATTTTTGTCTCCAGTATATCTCCTCCATCTTTAACAGTCTCTCATATTCCTCCACTTTCCCCCTTTTTACTGCCTTATCATTTTCAGTAAGATCCCCTATCATATCCTTACGGTCAAGGTCTCCTATAGTTTGAAGGTACTCTTGTTTCCTCTTCTCTCCCCCTCCAAAATCCTCCCTCTTCCACTATTAGATTCTTCTCTTAAGATATATCAACTTCTGCCCAAAGATAAAGCTGGGTGACCAGTCCACCACATTTTGATCTTATCCCTAAAACCAGGGACTTCTAGCCATCTAAGATCAAATCTAAAGGGGCACAGACCACCAATAAAGTATCAACATAGAGAAGAATGGGAACATGATCAGAGGCCACTTTAAGGAAAGCTTCTTGTGACAACATCGAGTTCTCTTCAATCCAATCAGCGGTGAAAAGGAATCTACCAATGTGGCTCGACACTCTCCTATCTTGATTGTTAGTCCAAGTGAATCTAGCCCCCTTTAGGGGAAGATCAATCAACCCGTTATCCTCAATAAACAAGTTGAAATACCTCATCTACTGGTTAATTCGCTCGGCACCGCTTCTCTCTAAGGGATATCAAATTGCATTGAAATCACCTCCAACACAAAAAGGGATTTTCCAATCAGCCATGATATTGCTCAACTCATCCCATAATCTCCTTAAGCCTATTAGGTCACAAGGACCATACACTCTAATGAAATCCCAAGACATCTCATCCTCCTTATTTTTATAGGCTATAGAAACAAAATAATCCCCAACTCTGACATCAGTCACCTCAATGACTTTAGAGTTCCAAGCCACTAAAATTTCTCCTGCTCTACCTTCAGCAGGTTTGTGGATGAACTGGAATGGCTTCCTCCCCCATAAATCAACACAAATCTTGCTGTCCAAATTCTGCATCTCTGTTTCTTGCAAAGTCATAACATCAACCATCGACTTCCTTATCATGTCCTTAACCCTCCACCTCTTCTCCACCTTCCCTAACCCCCTAACATTCCAAGTAATAATGACCTTCTTCATCATTAAAGCTATCTGACTGAGATTCCCTTCTCCTTCCCTTCTTTGTCCTTCCTTGGGCTCTCCCTTCGTAATTTATGTCTGATTGAAGGTTCTTTAATTCCCTTGGACATCTTATCCTCTGATTTCTACGTTGACCACCTTGATGTCTTCTTGGGCTCCAACTCCTTCTACTTTCCACCTCCCAGAAAAGGTCCTCTACACATTATTCTATCCCTTTAAATGAAAGCCCTAATCATTTTTTGACCTCTGATACTTTCTTCATTACCTAGGAAGAGGAGGAAGGGGGAGGCAGCATTAAAATCAGTTCCGCCTCAGTTACTTGATCTCCATATTTAGTGTCACCTCCCGGTAGGTCAGCCTATGTCTGATGCATTGAAAGACAATCATCTATTGTGTAATCTCCCCACCTCTTCGCAAACAAAAAAAGAGAATGAGGGTTTCCAGTTACTTCTTCTTCCAAAGGCTCCTGAATAAAGTCAGCCGAGTACAATTTACTACACCCTGCACCTGAAGCGTACCTGTCTTTGGACCATGACGATATATCATTCCAATCTGCATCCCACTCCTCATTATCATCTGATAGCCAATTGGGGATCACCTTTTCTTTTCCTATTCCTTCCATTTCAGGTATTCCCTTTTTGTTTTGGATTTTTTCTAAGTTAGCTTCCCGTATCACAATTCCTTTCATCTACTTCTAGCCCCATATAAGGAGGATGATGAAGAGGAGCATTCTCTAGAGGCCTACTGGAATTCTCCATCTTAGAGCATGGCACTGCATAACTTCCTTGACGTCAGTAATGGATGTACCTTTTATTATGCTCTTGCCCTTTTTTCTTCTCCACCCATCTTCGTTGATGCTTCACTTTTTGTTGCGATCTTCCCCTTCTCTGCCGATAGTTACCCTTTGTCTGTGGAGTTCTTCAACTGTAGAGCTTATCTTGATCTTTCTTTCTATCATTCATTGAGGGATTTAAAGCCCTAGCGTCCAGACCTTTAGGATCATCGGGCCCTCTAATAAGGGATTGATCCCTTAAGAATGGGCCATTTCGTCTCCCACAGTCCGTAGGCCCTAGACTATATGGGCATTCATGACAAGCCTGAGCCCAATCTCTGTCCATTGGGCTAAGAGCTTCACGGCCCATCGGGCCTTTATTATGTGTAGCCTTAGTAAACTTTCTCAACCCAACCCGCCAATCCACAACACCCTTCGGTTCAGCCTGGCGGTCCACCCTTATCTACCCATCATAGTTGTCTTCGATTAGGGCTTCTTCTCTGACCTCTTCAAAATTCAAAATTCAAATTATTTTCATATTCCCGCCTCCTAAACTCACCTTTCACCTCCCCAGACTTTCCGGGTATGTACACCCCTGGTCGTTCCCTCCAATGCCTTTCCGATGACCCAACACTCGACGCCGGAAAAAATTGGGGCAATCTCATCCTCCACAACCCTATCTTAAACATCAAGCTCCCATCTGATATCCATATTGACTCCGGAATTCTTTCAGGTCTTTTAACTATTATCTTTGCCCACTCTAAAGAGACAAGATAATAATTATCCACCTTCACCGGTCCTCTGCACAGGTCTTCTATCGCTTTGAAGGTTTCAGAACCTCAAAAGTGGGCCGGAATACCATAAGCCCACACCCATCCCCCAACATCTTCCGCCCTTCTCTGGCTGCACCCTGCAATAGGATGCCATACATCAAACATCAAGCCCCCTCCTTGCCAAGATTTAGTTCCTTCGTTAAGCACTCTCGTTGCACATTCCATCGACGAGAAATTGAACATGAACAGGTCTTTGGCCATACATCAAGTATCGGAATCCTACGATTTTAAATATGACCTACAATACATGATAAAAAGATGGATAATTTTGTCCAAAGTAATGGGGACAATGTTATCCACTCCTTTAGATGAGACCAGGTTATATTTCTCTTAGCAGAAAAAGTTCAGCTGCAAAAGGAAAAGTTGGATGGACCAGAGGAAAAGAAAGGGAAAAAAAATAAGCAGCTATTGGCACCTAGGCGAGGACTAGTCAACCAAAAAGGAAATAGTTTATAATTAAAAACAAATGATGGAATGATACACATGGTAACAGAGGACTACAAATATGCAACAAAACATATAATACAAGACAAAAAAAGGGGGTTGATTGCCAGACAGAGAGAGAGAGAAAGCACTGTGACAAGGAGGAACATATCAAAGAAGCCTCCTCTCTCTTCATAACTTGGGTTCCATTCAAGAAGTCTCCAAGACTCTAATGGATTAGCACTTGCGATGCCTTTAATATCCCCTCCAAGACCCTGAAATGGAATGCTGGGTCGGGTGCATATCAATCATATTTTAAACCTTGCTTCTAGTAACTACATCATAGATGAACCTAGTTTCTGCCCTACATTGCATCACCATGATCGAGAACATATTAAATATCTCTCTCTTCCAGATTAGCATGCAAATCATGAAAGTAGAAGGTATCAACACCACCAGAAACTTCAATATGTAACTAAAATACTAAACCAGACATACAGAGTATGGTATACTTCAACTTCCATGTTTAAATATGGAAAAAAAGTTGTTATTATTACCTGGCTCGTGGTTGTACCAACAGCTAACAGAGCAATTGCCATCCATTGCAGATTAGACAGTTTTTTCCTCAGGAACAGCCTAAAAGACGAAACAACAATTTCTGCTTATTTGTAATATCCATAGATCCACATCAGGAAGAACAGAAACAGAGAACAATTCTAAAGGATAACTTAGATCAAGTGTGTGAGAATCAAAAGGCACAAAAAATAAGATTCAATATGATCCCTACAAAGACCAAGGCAGCACCTGAATAATATACCAGTCGTGACAATCTTCAGATTACCCATTACCTGATATGTGGAAGTATCCACATATGTTAGGGTAGCAAATTGAACATTGTTGTGGATTAAGTATATAATGGAAGGAATGGGGAATAAACGCATGCTTTTCCATTGTGTAGTCATCCTTGGAGGAGGTGATGACTGGTACTCTCTCCAAAGAAGAAAACTAGATACCAGAAGCTGTAGTTTAACAATAATAGAATACAAGGTGTTAGCTGGGATGAAGAAAGCCAACTCTAATAGAAGAAGAAAAGTGGTTCAAAGAGAAAAATTCCCCTTTCATTAGTACACCAAAGATTTCTGAGTACAAAAATCTTCTATTCAACAAGCATATAAACTAGAGAGAACAGATATTGCAGTTCTATTTACTTAATGATTCATAAAGTGAGATGTACCTTAAACACTTCAGCAAGAAAAGGAACCGTTGCATAGTCATACTTATATCCCCCATTACTTTGTGAGAGTGTTGTCAAAATTCCCTGCAACAGAAACAAAGTTACATGTCTATATACCATGTCAAAGTGGAAAATAAGAAGTTCCCACACATGATTTTATTTTTTTTTATCAAAGCCAAAGAGAGAAAACAACAACAACAACAAACAGCCTTATCCCAACTATTTGGGGTCGGCTACACGAATCCTGTTCCGCCATTCCACT
>JAOXJP010029316.1:0-16905 GCA_025762735.1 Platanus orientalis | reverse complement strand
TCATGATTTCTACTAGAGCCTTTTTCCTTTCTTGTGTGTAACTCACAAAACTTCTTGTGAGTTCTGTTCTACATCACGTACCATAATCATGGATAACAATATAAACCTCAAACTATAGGAAACAATAACATATCAATCTATAAATACAAACAAATAAACAAAATAATCATAATCAATACTGATAGCGTATCGGTTAGGTGGCTTCTTTTATGCTTGATCAGATGGTCTAACGGCCGTTCCAGGTCCCTGGTGGAGCGGGCACTACACACACGAAGCAAATGAATGTTAGAAAGCTAGGTGTTGGTGGGGTGCCGGCCTCTAGCTCTCCGATGGTTAAGTTAAATAACGGGAGAGTGTAGAAGTAAAGCTCTCTCAGTTAGGGTTTCTGATATCCCATACCTGGAGAGTGGATTTCTATCCTTATTTATAAGCTGGAGTAGTGGTGTATCAAATGAGATCCCACATGTTTCTTTCACCCATGTTCTTGGCCGCGTCTCCCCTACTCACTCTATCACTTTATCAGAATGTCAGAGCTGCTGTAGAGAATATTTTATCTTCATAATAGTTTTTGGATTGTCTTTATCTTTAAATGGAGTAGTCAGGGTCATTATATTCCTGCACGTCGGGGATTCTATGGTATCGGCCGCCTCAAGGTCTCGACTAGCCTTTGGGTGTCGAGTGATATGGGCAACAGTCGAAACTATTTTAGGAATTCTTGGGGAGTTGGATACTGAGGGGTACTTTTACTTTTTGCTGATGCCCTCGGCATTTTACGAGCTGGGGGATTCCTAGAGGTTCCTCAAGTTGGTCTCCTCGGGGATTCTTTAGGTCGATTCCCCTAAAGTCAAGACCCTATTGGTACATTGGGATCGATTAGGGGATCTTAGTATTCTCCCCCATCAGTTGCCCCCATATTCCCTAGTCCAGTAACACTGGACTCGGGAATACGAATCATTTGTGTCCATTGCAGTTTATTTCGGTGCGGGCGGCGTGTCGTTTCAATTATCGAGGTAGTACTAGTTGGGGATAAGCACCAACGATGGCCTTTGCATTTAATGAACTGCTATATTCGAGGGGACGTGCTGCATCGGTTATGAGTCATGTCAAGCATCGTGTCTTTGTTGATCTCTATGCCATCGAATGGTTACACTTAAACCTTTTGAATGTTACGGGATTCGCACGTTGCCTCGTTTCCTGGGTTGATTTCATTAACCCGTGGATGCACGACACTTGTAAGGTCAAGAATCCCCGGGGTACTCCATAAGTATCTTCCCTGAATTCTGGTTAGGCTTTCCTATTCATTTTATCTATCTTTCGCATATCCTGCTTTTGCTTTTGAGTGGTTTTTGGCGATCTCTCCGCATCCTGGTGTTTTCAACACCTATTGCACTTAGTGGCTATCTCTTCTAGTCGTCTCCGACGCTCTCCTTGCTTATGGGCATTCATTCTTAACCGATTCTAACGTTTTTCTCAAGTCTTTCCATTTTCAGGTACCTTATCCTTATACTGTAGTTCATTCTTTATTTCCCAGTAGTTTCGTTTCGTTTCGTCGATTAAACTGTTACTTTTTATTGTTAGTATTTTCTGGACTTCCCTTTCTTTTTAGCATTTTCTTTCTCGACATGCCTCTTTTTCTTTTTTCTTTCTTTTTGGTGTATTCGTATTGGTGTTCTTTCCCTATTTTTCCTTTCCTGTATCTCTTTATTTTTCTAGTGTTGCCCAATGGTGTTCGGGGATACCGTTGACCATATGGTCGACGAAGCCGATGACCTGTCTGAAGTCTGGCAAAACCCCATAAAGCAGGTCACTGAGCCAGCTCCATCTAACGCCTAGGGGGCGGTGGGGGAGATTGCTCCAGAGCAAAACTTTAAAGCCGCTCTCTTTAGTTCTGACTTAGGGGTGCGAACCTTGATTTGATACTATTCCACTTACTTTGTTCCTGAGGGGATCATATTTATTGCCCCTAGGGGCTTCCAGGCTTTTAAAGCCCCTGCCGACAGTGTAACTCTATATGAGTAGGCCTTCATGGTAGGCCTTAGGTTTCCGGTTTGCTTGTTTTTGAGGGAACTGCTACTCTACCTTGGACTAGCACTAGGGTAGCTAATGCCCAACGTTTGGTGGATAGCTATAAGGTGCACAGTCCTATGAGAACTAACCTTCAAAGGGGATCATCATCTCAGCCTTAACGAATTCTTTCACTGCTACTATTCAAAGGAGTAGGAGCTAGGGTGGTTCTATTTTGCTAGTCAGGACCTGACCACTACTCTGGTAACCATGCTCCCAAGCTCCAACAGTGGGTGAAAGAACCAGTATTTCTTTATTTCTGATGAATGTTGGGAGTACCCCCCGGGGGAGGTCCCTGTCGTAAAGTTCAATCGGGCCTGGGCGTCTGCCGTCAACCTAGTAGGTAAGTCGTGAATTTGTTGTCATTTTTTAATTTTTTGTCATGGTTTGAGTCTCTTTCTCTAGATTGTCTTTTGCGTTTTCTCCCTCCTTTTTATCAGTTTCTAAAGTGGACGAGCTATCCGACGAGGAGAAGGCTCACATCCAGGAGGTTATAAATTACCCTTCCCACGCCTTCCTGGACCTCGTCACACCCAACCAACTCCACTTGTGCAGGTTTAGTCCAAACCCGGGTAACTCAATCCTCGTTATTATCTTTATCTTCCTTTCCCCTTTTTTCTCATATTATTTTACTTTTTTATTAATTTCTAACCCCGGGTCTATTTTTTGTGTAGCGATGAAGACAAACAGGAAGTATCTGTCTCAGGCCGGAGAAATCAGAGAGGCCAAGGCTTGGGAGGCCAAAAAAGCTGGCTCATCAGTGGCTGTCCAAGTCGAGGTAGCCACAACCTTGAAGAAGAGGAAGCGACACATTGTCTTTGGGGGTCCTTTTGAGGCTTAAGCCCCCTAGGTTTCCCCCGAGGGTGTTCCAACACCTCATTCTGCTCTCGCTGCTATCATCTAAGTTGTTGACTTGGAGGAGGAAATGGTCGGTTCTTCTCTAATCCCCACCTTTGGGGTCTAAGTAGCGGTTTCCCAGACAACCGCTCCTACAACTGTCATCGAGGCCCCCACCACTGCTACCGAGGTCCCCACCACTGCCACCGAGGCCCCCGCTCTGGCGATCATGACAGCGATAACCTCTACCTGGGTGACGTCTTCTTCTACCTTAGTCCTGACAATTAGAGAGCCCTTGGTGGGGCTTGGTTCTTAGCTAACGAGGTTGAGTCCCGGGGGGACTATCTTTTGAGGGGCATTCCCCTAGTGGACCTTGAGTATATGAGGAAGAACCTCTCCCCGACTACCGTTCATAAAGATATGATGCATTACGCAACTAAGGTAAAAAGTCTCATTCCTTTATTTTTTGTTTAATTGTTCTTTGGGTTCTTTTCCTTTCCCTTGTATTGACTCAACTTTGTCTTTGCAGACTGTGGCTCTGATGGCTTCTATTCAAAAGTACAAATTCTATGAGCAGGTTCAGGCCGACCATCTGAACCACCTCACCCAGGCCAGGAATGAGACCAAGGCCATCCGAGAGGCTGTGAAGGCTGAGATTTGTACCCTTAAGGGAAAACTCAAGTGGGCTGAAGACTCTTGTGCTAGCATGGCCGCCCAGGCCACGGAGTAGGAGGCTCGTCTTGAGGAGATGAAGGGTCGTTTGTGAGAGGCTGAGAGGGATGCCACCTAGGCGAGGTAGGAGCTAGGGGGTGAGAGGAACTACCGCATTGCGGTTGAGGATAATTTTATCACCACCCTCGAGAAGGTGGTGAACAAGAAGGTGGTCGAGTCAATAGAGCGGGCAAACCTCGAGGCAGAGAGAGAGAGAAAATCCTTGAAGGGGCTCTCGAGGCAGTCACGACCAAGTACTTGGCCTTGGAAGCTTTCGGGATCATCAAGGCTGACTGTTTCTGGGAAGGGTTCGAGAACTTCCAGGATCTGACGGCTAAGAAGTTCCCCAACATAGACTTCTCCTCTATTATGTCTGATGAGGTGGGTGCAAAGGCCAAGGAAGAACATGGCCAAGAAGGAAGAGGAGAAGTAGTGACCGAGGGGGCAGTCGAAGAGGCGGTGGTTGTTGAACCTGGGGAAGCCGGCTGGGGGGATGTCGCCCCAGGAGAGGTGGTCTTGGGGGACGAAAACCCCTAAGAATAGTTATACTTTTTTTAAACTTATGTAAACCCTCATATTATATGAATGAAAATTTCTTTTGCCCCCGTCTATGTGTATTGCTTCCTATTCGCAACTTTTTCTTTAAATGTTTCTAAGTATTGGTGTGTCATGGTGATTTCTTCTCGCACTCCTTATGCATATCTAGGTAGGCCAGGGTAAGTAACTTTAAGAGTGTAGGAATAATTAGAAAAATTTTCTAAGTATGAATGCGTTTCGGGGTAATTAACTTTTATCTGAGTGGGGATGAACAACGTAAAATTTTTCTAAGTATAGAGATCTCTAGAGGTTAATCTTTTAAAGATGAATAAAGGTAGGTAATCAACTAAAATTTTCTAAGTGTAGATGCGCCTCGACCAACGGGTGCATTGCCTTTTAAGCGCCTTTTCAGAATAAAGGGAGACGACCAAACGGGTCTCTCGTGTTTTTAGAAGCATGAGGGTCCTCAGTAGTATTCTTCTTGGGCTTGAGCCCTTTTCCTACGCGGGGGCCCTTCTTGGGTAATGCCACCTAACACTCTCAAATACTTGCTTTAAATTAGCTTATATGTGAGAGGGCATAGCTATACTTACTCAATAGAGGAGAGTCGACTTTGGTTGTAACGTATGCATCCTAACACGCTTCGGGCCTCTTTACTTTAATGGATTTGTGGGACTCCTTTTCACCTTATACTTTATTCAGTCGGGGGGTAGGTCAATTTTACAACTTGGGATCAATCTTGTGACTTGAGGGTTAATCTTGAAACCCGATGGCTAGTCTTTTAGCCTAAGAAAAAGATACAAGGTCTTGGAATGATGTGCCAATCTTGTGACCTGGGGGTCAATCTTGTGAGCTGATGGTTAGTCTTGTAACCCGGGGGCTAGTCTTGTAGCCTGAGCAGGAGGCGCGAGGTCCTAGAAGGATGTGAAAATCTTGTGGGCTGTGGTCAATCTTGTGACCTGAGGGTTAGTCTTGTAACCCGGGGGTTAGTCTTGTAGCCTAAGCACGATGGCTTGAAATTTTGTTGACCCTACATAATTATAATATCCGGTTAGAATCATATCATCAATTTTATTGATAATACTTTCTCAAATGTTCTACATTTCAAGGTCGCGGTAGGGGGCTCCCCTTGCATCGTCTTAAGGTGGTAGGTCCCAGGTTTATTATAGTGCGTTACCTGATAAGGCCATTTCCAGTTTGGTCTTAGCTTTCTCTTTGTCGGTCTTGTGTCGCCAAGGTCACCTTTTTTAGCACTAAATCCCTGACTGCAAATCTCTTTGTCTTGACTCATGAATTATAATACTTGGCCATTCTTTGCTTGTAAGCAGCCATTCGGAGTGTGGCCTCGTCCATTTTCTCTTTCAACCAATCGAGATTGTTCCTGAGGCTCTCTTCATTCTTCCCCGAGTCAAAATTTAATGTTCTGTATGTGGACATTCCAATTTCATTTGGTATTACCGCCTCAGTTCCAAACGCTAGTAGGAACAACGTTTATCCTGTGGTCCTTACCATGGTGTGGTACACCCAAAGGATACTTGGTAGTTCCTCCAGTCAAAGGCCTTTCGAGTTCTCGAGCCATTTCTTGATTATGCTCAGTAGCGTCCTGTTGGTCACTTCCACTTGGCCGTTGGCTTGGGGGTGAGCCACGGAAGAGAATTGATTTTTGATCCCGAGCTCTAAACAGAATTCTCGATATTGGGCATTGTCGAACTATTTGTCATTGTCGGTGATGACGACGCAGGAAATACCAAACTGGTAGATGATTGACTTCTAGGTGAGTCACGGATGTTCTTCTCGGTGATTTTTACCAGGGGTTCCGCCTCCACCCACTTAGTGAAAGAATTAATGGCCACTACAAGGAACCTCATTTATCCTTTTCTCTGAGGGAGTAGCCTGATAATGTTGATTTTCCACTGGGTGAATGGCTAAGGTTCAGCTATTGGGACTAACTCTTCTGCAAGCTTCTTAGGGACGTTGGTGAATCTCTAACATTTTTCATATTTTTAGGCTAGTTGTACTACATCCTTTCGCATGGAGGGCCAATAGTAACCTACCTTAATGGCTTTGTGAGCCATTGACCTGCCCCCGGAGTGGTTTCCACATATTCCTTCGTGTATTTCTTGAAGCACATAGTCTACTTCTTCTTCGGATAGGCATCTGAGTAGGGGGAGGGTGAAACTCCTCTTGTAGAGGGTGTCACCGAGAAGGAGGTATCGACTTGCTTGTACTTTTACTTTTCTCGCCTCTTCCTTATCCTCGGGCAACTCGTCATTCTTCAGATACTTTATGATCTGGTTAGCCCACTCGGGCTCGGGGCTGACCATGTTGACTTTCCTATCTCCTTCTGCCTTGATACTTGGCTTGGGCAAATGCTCAACAATGATCTCGGGGTTGAGGTTTTTAGCAGCGGATGATGCCAGCCTAGCCAACTTACCGGCTTCTTCATTATGTCCTCGCGAGACTTGCTATATACTGAAATGTCCAAATTGAGACTTTTTTTTGCTACCATGGTGAGGTACTGTTTCATCCACCCATCCTTTGCCTCATACTCCCTTGTACTTGCCCCACCACTAGTTTTGAGTCGCTGTTGACCTTGACCATCTTGGCCCCGAGCACGTGGAAAAGACGTAGTTCTGTGAGCATTGCTTCATACTCGGCCTCATTTTTGGTCGCCTTGAACCCAAATCTTATGGCATATTCGATCTTGTTTCCCTCTAGTGTGACCAAGACAACTCCTCCCTCGACTGCACTATTGGTGGAAGAGTCATCGACATGTATAACCCATTTTGCCTGATTAGCTTTTTCTCTCTTTGGCTGCTCCTCTTGCATTTTATACTCTTCCCCCAGTGCACAAGTGTACTCGGCGATGAAGTCTAATTCACTTAACTCCACCGACCACTTGACTAGTCTCCCAGAGGTCTTGGGTTTGTGCAGTATGGTCTTGAGGGGCTGATTCGTGAGCACCTGAATGGTGTGGGCTTAAAAATAGGGCCTTAGTCGGTGGGTCGTAACAACCAATGCAAAGGTCATCTTCTCCGCCCTCGGATATCTTTTTTCCACTCCTCTGAAGGCTCAGCTAGTGTAATACACAGGCGCTTGTACCCCAGACTCTTCCCTTATTAAAACTAAACTCATTGTGGTCCTTGATACTGACAAGTACACATAGAGCACCTCACCTTACTTCGATTGATTGATCAGCGGAAGGCGACAAGGTGGTCCTTAAAGTTCTTGGAAGACCTTATCGCATTCTTCATCCCAACAAAAAGCTTTTTTTAGCAGGCGGAAAAAGGCGCAACACTTATCTATAGCCCGGGATATGAATCTGCTTAGTGTGGTAACCCTCCCGACCATACGTTGCACCTCTTTTATGTTCCTCGGAGGCTGCATGTCAAGTATGGCTTTTACCTTCTCGGGATTCGCTTCTATCCCCCATTGGGACACCACAAACCTGAGGAACTTTCCAGCCGACACTCCGAAGGCACATTTATTGGGGTTGAACTTCATCTTGTGCTTCCTTAGGGTTTAGAAAGTCTCGTTTAAATCCAAGAGGTGTTGCTCGGCTAGAAGGCTTTTCACCAACATATCGTCCATGTACACTTTGACGTTCCTCCCGATTTGGCTTTTAAACATCTCGTTGACTATCCTTTAGCAGGTCACTCCTGGATTCTTCAATCCAAAGGGTATGACCTTGTAACAGTAAATCCCCCGGTCGGTGATAAAGTCAGTTTTATCCTGGTCGGAGTTATGCATTTTTATCTAGTTGTATCCTAAGAAGACGTCCATGAAGCTGAGGGTCTGGTGGCCAGCCGTTGAGTCCACCAGAGTGTCGATCCTTAGGAGCGAAAAGCTGTCTTTGGGGCACGCTTTGTTGAGGTCGGTGAAGTTAACACACATACGCCACTTTCCGTTTGGTTTTTGCACCATAACTACATTTGCCAACCAGTCTAGATAGTGGATTTTATGAAGTATGCCGTTAGCAATTTCTCCACTTCCTCTACGACCACCTGATTTCTTTCTGGAGCAAAATTTCTCTTCCTCTGCTTTATAGGTCTCGAGGCTGAGTTCACATGTAGCCAGTGTATGGCCAGTCGGGGGTCTATTCCTAGCATGTCCTCATGCGTCTAGGCCAATATGTCCCGATTCTGGATGAGGAAGTCCTGCAGTTGCCTCTTAAACTCTTCCAACAGGTCTGACCCTGCTCGAGTCACTCTATCAGGTGCATTGGGGTTGAAGATGATGTCCTCAAGCTCCCCTCCTGGTTCAGCCACCACACAGGTCCTTTCATCTCGAACTTCCAGACTATCAATGGCCATCTTTTCTTTTGGGGATGGCCCCCCTTTTGAGTAAGGCCATGTAACACTCTCTGGCTGCCACTTAGTCCCCCCTAACTTCCTCGACTCCTCCCTCAGTTGGGAAGCGCATCAAAAGATGATAGTTCGAGGTGATTGCCCTGAGTTGATTCAACGCTGGCCTTCCTAGGATTGTGTTGCACGTAGAAGGGCAGTCAACCACCAAAAAGTCAACTACCTGGGTGACTTGTTGCTCTCCTGCCCTGACAGTGACTGGCAAATAGATAGTTCCCAATGGGAGCAACCTGTCGCCTGTGAATCCGAGCAGGGGTGCTTGAATGGGCTTAAGCTTGTCTCGCCCGATGCCCATTTGATCGAAGGTCGGGAGGTAGAGAATATTCACCAAACTCCCATTATCAATGAGGATACAGTGCGTGATGTAGTTTGAAATGACTAACATCACCACCAGTGCGTCATCGTGCGGCTGACTCACCCCTTGGGTGTCTTCTGCAGAGAAGGTGATGGGGGGATGCTGAGCCTTGTGATGCTTTGTCGGCTTTTTTGTCATCATCATTTGTCGGTATCTCTCTGCACGAATCTTCCTCTTATGTGATCTTCTTGTTGAGTTGGACTCTCCTCCCCTGACAGACCCGTCGGCTATTACTCTTATTTCCCCTATCGGTCTAGCCTCCTTTCTTTTAGAACATGAGGGTTTTGGCGAGTGTCTTCGTGTCTGATTGAGTGTCGTCCAGCTATGAATCTCTGTAGTTGCCCTCATTGAATAAGGGCTTTTATTTACTCCTTCAATTCGAAGCAATCATTGGTGTCATGGCCATGATCTCGATGAAATCGATAATGTTTGTCGTGATTTCTCTTCTCCGACAGGACTCAGATCCTCTCAAGCCACCTGATGCTTGGATCATCCTTAATATGTAGGAACACCTGCTCTACAGGTGTGTTTAGGGGGGTATAGTTTTGAAATCTACTCGGGGGGATATTGACCCGGGGCCTGACCCTGCGGTTGTTGTTGCCTTCTCTCGCCTGACCACCTCTTTCTTCCCACGGTGCTTGCTACTGCTTCCTCTTTTCTCTTATCAAACTGTGAACTAGGCCCGACATCCCGCTCTCGTCTGGCACTGAGGGTATCCTCAGCATTCATGTGTTGTTGTGCCTTCACCATGAGGTTAGCCATGCGGGATAGGGGATTCTTGGAGAGAGAGAAGGAACTTTGAGGGTAACAGCCCTATCATGAGAGCAGCCACGATCACCTTCTCCTCGCCATCGTCCACCTATAGCATCTCTCTATTGAACTGGGTCATATAGTCCCATAAGGACTCTCCCTTGTTCTGTTTGATGTTTAGCAAATAGGTCGCTCGCTTACGGTGTCTCTGGCCACCTATGAAGTAGCTGACGAACTACCGGCTTAGCTCTGTGAAGGTCGGGATGTTGTCAGGCTTCAGCCGGCTAAACCATACTTTGGCGAAACCCTTAATCATCGTAAGGAAGGCCCAACACATGATTTTGTTAGGGGCCACCTGAAGATTTATATGCGTCTTGTACGCCTCCATGTAGTCGAGGGGATCCTTGTCGCCGTCGAACATCTCCATCTGAGGTGGCTTAAATTTCTCGGGAAGTGGTTGAGCCATTACCTCTGGGGTGAAAGGATGGTCTGTCCTCTGGATCAGTTCATCAATGGTGGTCAGGGCTTTTCCTTTGAGGGCTTCCTTCATGGTTGCCATCTCCCTTTTCACATCCTCTATTCTCTCCTCCCAGAGGTCTGGGGTGTGGATCCTTTCTCCAAGTTGGCTAGCCTCCTAGAATCGAGAGGTCGTGACACTTACTGCCTTGTCTTCGTGTCTCTGATCATGGCTTCTGGTTGGGTGGATGTGGGGTCCCAACCGTCTCATGTTGTAGTCATTGGTCACTCCTTGACGGCCTTACAGCTCTTGTATAATTTCTCGGTTATGTTCCATCAGCAACTGTACACTTTCATAAGTCCTTAAATCTTCTGCTTGAGGATAACCACCTTTTAGGTTTTGGGGCGTGCTCTATCTGAGATGGAGGCTTCTTGACCCTCAATTCCGAAACCCTGGTTGTGTTGAGCCGCCATTGACCTAGTTTTAACTATGTGGACCTTAGGTTCTGAGGGAAATGGTATATCCCATAGACGACACCAACTGACAGTGTATCAGTTAGGTGGACACCTTTACGCTTGATCAGATGGTCCCATAGCCGTTCTAGGTCCCTGGTGGAGCGGGTACTGCACACACAAAGCAAGGGAAGGTAAGGAAGCTAGGCGCCGGTGGGGTGCCGGCCTCTAGTTCTCTGACAGTTAAGTCAGATAATGGGGGAATGTAGAAGTAGAGCTCTCTCAATTAGGATTTCTGATATGTCATACCTAGAGAGTGAATTGCTACCCCTATTTTTAAGCTGGAGTAGTGGCGTATCAAATGAGATCCCACATGTCGCTTTTCCCCATGTTCTTGGTCGCGTCTCCCTCTGCTCTCTCTATCACTTTATTAGAATGTCAGGTATGTTGTAAAGAATATTCTCTCTTCATAACGGTTTATGGATTGTGCTTGTCTTTAAGAGGAGTAGTCAGGGTCATTATATTCCAGCACGTCGGGGATTCTTGGGTACTGGACACCTCAAGGTCTCGACTAGCCTTTGGGTGTCGGGTGATATGGGCAACAGCTAGGACTATTTCTGGAATTCTTAGGGAGTTGGGTACATATGGGTACTTTTGACTTTTTGTTGATGCCCTCGGCATTTTACGAGCCGGGGGATTCCTAGAGGTTCCCTAGCTTGGTCTCCTCGGGGATTCTTCAGGTCGGTTCCCCTAAAGTCAAGACCTTGTTGGTACATCGAAATCGATTGGGGGGGTCTTAGTGTTCTCCCCCATCAGTTGCCCCCTCATTCCCGAGTCTAGTGTTATGTGGCTCAGGAATACGAATCATTTGTGTCCATTATGTGGCTGGGGAATACGAATCATTTGTGTCAAAAATAAAATTATGTCCTGTTTTGACCCAATGTTAGGTCCCTTCCTTATTTAGATCCAAAGTTAAGTCCCTTCCTTATTTAGACCCAAGGTTAAGTCATAAAAAACATAGAATTCTATCAAAGGTTCAATAATTCAATAAGACCCAAAGATGGTTCAATAGTTCAAAGATTCAATAATACTTCAAAATTCAAAAGTCAATTGAGACATCAAATGATATCAATTTTCAATAAAGAGGCTCTTATGACATATAAAAGAAGGTTTCGTGGTTCAATAAGTTCCGATCATAATACATTTACATTTCATATTCAATTGTTCATAACCCATTCGTATGAATCACATACGATTTATACATCAAATAATTTTTCATAATTTGTAGTTCTTATGATCTTTCATATCATGAGATCTTTGAAAAGTTCAAAAGAATCAAAATTATCAATCAGTGGTTCGTATTTCACAGTTCATAAATGGAATCGAAGTTTTAATCATACTTTATTTTAGTCGAAGACATTTTTTCATGTTCAATATCATATTAGTACAAAGGAATTTACATATTTTTATGGCACTTTAATGAGAATCATTTAGATCAATCATATCATATTACATAATAGTCAATTTCATAGAAATTCTTATAAATCTACGTTTAAATTCATGTTAATTACATATCTAACATGTGGATTTCAAAGGAAAACACATGGATCTATCAATACAAAGAATCATGAGATCAAAACATACTTAAATTCAATTTTCACAGCAATTCATCTAAGATTTCAATAGATAACATAAATTCATCAAAGGAACTTGACATAGGTGATGGGAATAGCATTCAACTCACATGGGAATCACTTACAATCATAGGAATCATCAAATTAGAGCAAGGCTCTCATGACTTTTAAATAAAAAACATTCAAACAGTGGAATTTACCATCAATTCACATAAAACTACAAAAAATAATGAAGGAAATGACATTAGTTTGCAAGAGTACTTACAATCATTTTCTTCTTCAATTCCCTTAATTAATGCATTCTCAACGTTCAATCTCTGCAAATTTGATATAGATTCAACGAGGAAACACTATAGAATATGAATCCAAGGTCCACTTCCCCAAATTCTCACTAAACAAGTCTAAAACTAAGTAGTTTGGAGTTTTCCTTGCTTGGGTGAGCTCATTCTCTCTATTTTCTTCAAATTCTTTCTTCCTTATATTCTTTCTCTTGTTATAGATGTATTCTAACACAAGTTGGTGTAAAATAGGTACAGAAACACGTTATAATACGAAACTACCCTTTTTAGAAAGATTCCATGTAAAATGGAAAAAATCCCATTTTAATTTTTTTTTGGATCTGGGCATTGGAAAGCGCTCTCCTCAAGCCACAAGTGCTCGGGGTACCCCTCGACGATCATTCATGTGTTCTTGTGAGTGCCTGAGGGCCGCGTGACCACTCATGTGGTCACACGAGCGTTCGATCTGAAATTCTAGAAATCTCATGTTTCTGTTTTCTACTCATGACTGCTTGTTTCACCTTGCAAACGCTTGGGGTACCACACCACAAGTGCTCGCTTGAAGGTGTGAGCAATCAGGATGGTGCAAACTTTTGTGTATTGGGTCCTTAAGATCCCCTAATGTCCACCTAGTCTTCACATGTAATTGAACATACATTCATGGTTTTTCTAAGGTCTTCTATGGACTTTAAGTCGGGTCAAATGAATATACAAACCGATTACCAAGACTAGTTACGTAATGCTTATGCAGGGTGTTACACATACATGCTCTGTTTTGAAGTGCACATCAAAAGTGCTTTGGTTTGAAAAGTGAAAGGTATATGTTTTGTTGAAGTTCAAATCTTACATACTTTTTTTTAACCAAATTTGTGGACCGTATCTTTACTAGTGTATGGTTATTGTATTATAAACCATTTAACACTGATACATGCATATCTACACATGATTTGACATTTCATATAGTCATGCTTCGCTCAGCCTTACGAACCCGTCAAGCTCACCAAATTGACATCATTTTTCAGATTAAGGCTTAAGAATAGTACATCTTGTGGGCTACGGCGGAGATAGGTAGAAGATTCATATTGAGGCTTTTGAATAGTACATCTTGTGGGATACGGCGGAGATAGGTAGAAGAGAGCTTGTGAGCTCAAGACTAGTTGATTTGATTCCATTATCATGTACACCTATTTTAGCTTTTGGTGACTATGTTATTTGTGAATGTTTAATTTGTTTTGGTCTATAAAATGGATATATTAGATTTGGATGGATTATTGGAGTTTGTATTCCATTTTGGTGATGGGGGATTATTGATACTTGATCATAGGCTGGTACTAGTTTTATTTTACTTTCCGTTGCACTACAGTTCATGGATGCTAGTACTTTAAATTCCGCTGCTATTATGGGATTGTGATGCAATTTATTTTGCTGCGTATTATTATTCAAAAGGGCTAAAGAAAAAAGAAAGAGTCTAAATGTTATGATCTGAATCTAGGTTGGATATGGGCTAGAACTGGGTTTGGGTTTGGGTCGTGACAACTGTTGTTGAACAATGTAAATGGTTTAACTTGAGTCCAACCCCATATGTGACACGTCAACTCTAACAATGCTTATTACAAAATAGATTTTCTGTCCAGGACACCATGTGACTTCATAGGGAATAAAATGGGCAAGGGTTAGTTGAAATTTCAAATTCCCACCCATTTTATTCCAAATGAAGTCACCTGGTGCCTTGGACACCTTATCCTGGATAGGAAATTATCCCACTACTTATCATCCCAAAAATGTGTTGTTAAAATCAAGATCCTACATAGGATTGGTGGGGGGCTCATGGATCGGATCAAGGATCGTAAGATTCTACTAAAGTGAAAAACCACTGCTAATAAGGATACATGTTAAAGAATCATTAAAATCATTAAAGGAAAATGAATAAAATTTTACAAAGTGTAATTTCTATACATTACATCTCTACTACCTAAGGAAATATTATACTTTTTTTCAACACAAATTACCCAAAAAAAAAAAATACCAATTATCAAGTTACAATGTTTTTAAAGTTCTAACACCAAAATAACAAAACATATTAAAATAACTAAGTAGATTCATATAACGTGGTTCACATTTCAATATCTTTTCATTACACTTAAAAAAAAAACTCATGGAACTCATTCCTTCTTCAATTGTTCTTGCAAAGGAAGGTATTTCACTCTTAGATGGGAAGGGTTCACCTTACGACAAGAAACATGATTATGGTTGGCTCTACTCAATTTGAAACTCCACCTACAATCTAATGTCATCAAAATATATGATAATTCAATCAAACCAACATCAGCTTGATTATTGTCTAGATCTATCGTAATGAGTTTTGCTCTTGAATCTTGATTGGAACACCACTGAATAGGACAGGTCCAGGGATTCATTGGCTCTACTCAACTTGAACAACTAAACTCTGTAATGTGAGAAACAAAATGATGTGAATAATTTGGAAAGAAAGAGTCATATTCACTTATTATTTCTTTAATAGTTTAACATGAATTAAATAATTAATAATTATAATTAAGGAATTTTTTTATTAAGCTTTAGTGTTTTATAAGTCTAAAACATGTTCCTTTTTTTTTTTTAGGATCATAATAGAATCAATCAGATTGTTTGGATGATTCTAGATCATGGGGATCCATGATCCTACAACAATCTTGTAATCTAAGATTTTGGTAAGGATTTGGATCAATTAGATAATTTAGGATCGTGCGATCTAGATTGTGATCCTGATAACCATGCTACATTATTTCCATTCCTTCCCTCCTCTGTCTTGGATTTGGTGGGACTCCTTAACGAAGGATTAAGGTCCACCCTGCAAGTAGGGGTGGACACATCAGTGCCGAAAAAGTGATTTATACTTTTTGTGGGGCGTTTTTCACTTTTCAACGCTGATGTGTCTGCCCCTGATGCAGGGCAAACCTTGGTCATTCATTAAGGGGTTTGGATTATTTGAGAACGAATCTCGTGAGAACCGTGAAAACGGCATCAAAGGGGCTGATGCATCAGTACCAAAAAGTGATTTGCACTTTTTGGGGGGGGCACTTATCATTTTTCTGTGCTGATGTGTCTGTACCCTAACGCCATTTTCACAAGATTCATTCTCACCTAATTTTTAGTGCTTAAAAGAGGCACCAAATTCAAAAAATCATCACGTATCAGCTGTAGCAATCCTCTCCCAACAAGATAAGCTGAACCCTTTCATCCATGGATGATATTACTAAGCCATGTATCCCTTTTCTTCTTCTTCTTCTTTATTTTTCATGGTATTAGAGCAAAGGATATTAATCATTGTGGAAATTTTAATCGATTTCTGCACTATCTTTGCAATTAGTGATTCAACTTATCTCTCCAATTGATTAGTACTTCCTCTAATGACTAGATTTTTTTTATATATCTTTACAAACCATGGTTTCACCCATCTCTAGGGCCACATTTATTGAGAATATGGCCCTTCTAGTGGTGCATCTTCCAGACTGATTGTTGT
This sequence comes from Platanus orientalis, assembly GCA_025762735.1. Taxonomy (NCBI): domain Eukaryota; kingdom Viridiplantae; phylum Streptophyta; class Magnoliopsida; order Proteales; family Platanaceae; genus Platanus; species Platanus orientalis. The sequence continues at coordinate 946 of JAOXJP010029316.1, read as the reverse complement.
TGTCAAAGTCATCAACAAATATATCCAACAGTGTCGTCTTGGTAGTAAGACTTTTTTTAGAATGGATTGTTTCCACTACTCCTATCCTCTCCTCTCTGCACCCTATCAGGAGGAATGCACTCTCCCGAAAAGTGAAAATCACTTGTCGGTGCTGATGTGCCCTCCCACTGACAAAGTGCAGAGAGGAGCAGAGGATAAGAGGAGCGGATACAATCCACTCTCGACTTTTTTGAGAGAGGATTCTATACAACAGATTAAACCCTGGTTAACACGGGACAGGCTGGGAGGACAACACGTGGATAAATAAAAAAGGAAGCCAAAACGCAAATGCTTTTAACTTTATGCGCATGATTAGGTGAAGTGTAGCTAGGACCCGCCTTTGGTTTGGTTAAGGCCCCGAGCAAACAAAACAACAAAACCCTAATTTGTTTTGCCTTGTCTCTGTTCCCTTCTTTGCCGTTGGAAGAAATCCCCCAATCCTTCTTGTTCACTGGCGACCGCTCACCGCTCAGAACCAAGCAATCACCGGTGAACGGTCACCGACTCACCGCTCACCTCTATGAGATGTTTCTTAGCTCCGCTCTTCATGAGTGAATCTAAAATCTCCTCTTATCAACTTGTGGTCTCCATTTGCAAACTGGTGATTAGGTTTGGTTGGTTCCAAAGCTTTGATTTAGATGGTGGTTTGTGTTTTGTGAAAGTAATCACACCTTCAATTCGGTAGAAATCATAAGGAGGTACAGCTTTTACTAGTGGTGTCTATGGGTGTTGAGGATGGTTTGGTTGTTTCAGCAACAGGTTGAGATCCGAATCCTTGCCTAAGGCTAACGTTCCATTTCAGCCTTGACAACCACGGTTTACAGATTGCAGTTCGGATATTTTATCTCCCCCCCCCCCAAATCTCATTTTCTCATAACAACAACAACAACAACAAACAGCCTTATCC
>JAOXJP010029306.1:0-16906 GCA_025762735.1 Platanus orientalis | reverse complement strand
CCAATCAAGTCCAAGCAATGCTTGAACTTGAGACCTGAAAGTGGCTTGGTAAACATATTAGCTGGATTATCTTCAGTTCCGATCTTCTTTACTACAATCTGACCCTACGCAATGTTTTCTAAATGAAGTGATATCTGACATCTATATGTTTCGTCATCTCATGGATCATCTGATTTTTAGTCAGATGTATGACACTCTGACTATCACAATGCACTGTAGTCAAGCCCTGTCTTAAACCAAGCTCGCCAAGCAAGCCTCTTAACCATATATCTCCCATTGCTTTTTTCACCGCCATGTACTCGGCCTCAGTAGTAGACAAATCAACTGTACTCTACAATGTTTCTTTCCAATTGATTGCACAACTAGACAAAGTGAATACATAGTCTATCAGAGATCTCCTCATGTTATGATCATCTACATAGTCTGAATCTACAAACCCAACAGTGCAACCATTCAAACCACTTGTTTTATCAAACATCAAGCCAACATCTGTAATGCTTCTAAGATACTGGTATCCACTTCACTGCTTGCCAATGTGCATTCCTTGGATCACCCATATATTTACTACAACACTAACAACATATAAAATATCAGGATGAGTATAGACCATACCATACATGAGGCTCCCAACTGCACTAGCATAAGGAATATGAGACATTTACTCTCTCTCCTGCTTTATCTGTGGTGACAACTCTACTGAAAGCTTGAAATGATTAGCCAATGGAGTACTCACAAGTTTAACATCCTGCATCCCAAAATGCTCAATTATTATCTCAAAATAATTTTTCTGAAACAAGTACAACTTTTCTGCTTCTCTATCCATACGTATCTCTAAACAAGTCTTTCATTTTAAACTCACCACTAAGTTGAGCTTTTATCTTGTTGATTGCAAAAATGTCTTTGACAACAATAAGCATGTCATCAACATAGATAAGAAAGTATACAAAAGAGCTATCTGGAAGCTGTTTAAAGTAAACACAACTATCATACTAGCTCCTAAGAAAGTTATGCTCAAATATGAAAGCATCAAACCTCTTGTACCACTACCTTGGAGATTGCTTCAGTCCATATAAAGACCTTTTTAATAGGCACACATGGTCTTCTTTTTCTAGAATCACAAATCCCTCTTGCTGTTGCATGTAAATTTGCTCCTCAAGCTCACTATGTAGGGAAGCTGTTTTGACATCAAGTTGCTCCAACTCTAAGTTAAACATACCAACCATGGCAAGTATTACATGAATGAAACTATGTTTCACTACAGGTGAGAAAACTTTATTAAAATCCATACCCACTTTTTGCCCATAGCCTTTTGCAACCAAATGTGCTTTGTATTTTACACTATCAACACCAAACGTTCCTTCCTTCTTCTTGTAGATCCATTTACAACCTATGATATTCTTCCTAGCTAACGGTTAACTAATTCCCAGGTTTGATTTCTGTAGAGAGACTTCAACTCTTCATTCATAGCAACCACCCAATGTACAGATTTGCTGTTTGTAGCAGCTTCCTGGTATGTAGAAGGCTATTTGCATTCAACATCCTCTTGTGCAACATTCAATGTAAAAACAACCAATTCTGCATAGTTGCTATACTTCTTTAGCAGTCTAATCTCTCTCCTTTGTCTCCCAGTGGCAACACCATACTGTGGTTCTTCCTGTACAACCTCTTCACTAGAATATTGCTCTTTATCCTCTAAGGGCAGAATGAAAGTGCTTTCCTACACCTTCCTAGAAATATCAAACTCAAGCTCTACATGCTTCTTGATACCTTGCTCTATCCCTACATCAATAACCTTTTTTTTCTGGTATAACATAAAAGATTCATAAAAAATAACATCATTGCTAACAATAAACTTAGGTGACTTAGGATTAGTGTACCACAACCTGTATCCCTGCACACCAAATGCATAAACAAGAAAAATACACTTCTTAGCTCTAGATTCCAGCTTACCTTCATTAACATAGGTATAAGCTGGACAACTAAAAATGTGTAAAACAGAATAATCTACAGGAGTGTCAGACCATATCTCATGAGGTATCTTGCACTCAATAGCCGTTGATGGAGATAGGTTCACCAAGTGACAAGCTGTGGTAACTACTTCTGCTTAGAACTCTCTTCCTAGCCCAACATTAGAGAGCATGCAGCCAGCTCTCTTAAGTAATGTTCTATTCATGCATTCTGCCACCTCGTTCTACTAAGTATGTCTAACCATGTAGTATCTCACAATCCCCTTATTCCTACAAAACTCGTCAAACTCTCCTGAACAAAACTCCAGCCCATTGTCTGTTCTTAGCCTATTGATCTTCTTGCCTGTTTGTTTCTTAATCATGGTCTTTCACTGCTTGATGTTGAAAAACACTTTATCTTTATGTTTTAAAATAAGCACCTAGACCTTCCTAGAGAAGTCATCTATGAAGGTCAACATGTAGCGAGAACCACCATTTGAAACAACTTGAAATGGGCCCCAAAGATCCGAATGAACATAGTCTAATGTTCCTTTTGTCCTATGAACAACAATATATTGAACTTCACTCTGCGTTGTTTCTCAAACACACAGTCCTCATAAAAGTCTAACTTCATTGTCTTCTGACCACCAAGCAAGTCTTGCTTGCTTAACACAGTCATCCCCCTCTTACCCATATGCCCAAGCCGCATATGCCAAAGACAGGTAGTGTCAAACTGTTGCTTCCCCTGAAATTGTACTACCCTGCAACACATATAAATTCTTATTTTTCTGCTCTCTCATCACCACCAGTGCACCCCTTGTCACTCTCATGACTCCACCTTCATTGGTACACTTATATCCAATAGAATCAAGAGCACCCAATGAGATTAGGTTTTTCTTCAGGTCTGGTATATATCGGACGTCTGTCAAGGTCCTAACAATGCCATCATGCATCCTAATTTGAATTATCCCAACTCCTACAGTCTTATAAGCCATGTTGTTTCCCATCAAGACAGTGTCATCATTCACCTCCTTATACATTGTAAACCAACTCTGGTTCGGGCACATGTGAAAGGAACAACCTGAATCAATGATACATAACTCATCAGTACACACACTGCAATGGAAAATAACGACATTCTTAGAACCATCAGAACTATCTTCTGCTACACTTGCAACCTCTTTCCCCTTCTTCTCCTTGAGCTTTGGGTAATCTCTGCGAAAATGCCTAGGCTTATGACAGTAATGACACTTGTAATTCTTTGATCTAGATTTTTTCTTTTCAGATGAACTTCTTTCATTCATCCTTCTTCTAGCCACCGATCCTTCCACCTGGCTGTCCCTCTTCTGTAGACACCCTCTTTCTCAATTCTCTGGAATGCAATAATGCTTTAACATCCTCCATGGAAATCGAATCCTTCCCGTAAATCAGGGTAGTGATAAAGTGCTCATAAGATGAGGATAGAGAATACAACAAAATTAAAGCTTGATCATCATCATCCACTTTTACATCTGTATTTTTTAAATCCATAATAATTTTATTGAATTCATCTAGATGAGTCTATAGTGACATACCTTCTCTCATCCTCAATGTATAGAGGCATTGTTTAAGATACAACCTATTCGTGAGGGATTTTGTCATGTACAAACTCTCTAATCGAAGCCACAATCTAGCCGCCGTCATCTCATCAGCAACCTCTCGCAGAACTTCATTAGACAGATACAATTAAATCACACTAAATGCCTTGATGTCAAGTTCTTCTCGTTTATCTTCCTTCATCGTCGCTGTTAATTTATTCTTCCCTAATAGTGCCTTGTACAGATCTTGTTATGCCAACAATGCAAGCATCTTAATGTGCCAAAGACTGAAACTATTCTGCCCATCGAACTTCTCAACTTCGCACTTTGCCTCCATTGCAACAATCAACCAAACTCTAATACTAGTTTGTTATGCATAAACCTAGTTCTGTGATCATATGCAGCAAACAAGAAGAGAGAAAATAAAGCAGAAAGCAATCACACAACAAGTGCAAGACAATTTCCTGGTTTGGCTTGAAGCCTACGTCCACGGGAAAAAATGGAGAAGAGCTTTCACTATGATCAAAGAACAGAGATTACAATGAACAATGTGGTGGCATGGAAACCGAGAAACCCCCAAATATAAACCCTTAAAACCCTAATTTTCGCATTGCTCATCTTCGCCCATTTTTGGGTCATCATCTCGGATTATATCTTGGGTTGAATACAAGACATTAACCCAACATTTGCCTTTACATACGTAGGTACTCGTGCATTTGCTCTTTATCCTTTTGAATTTTTGTTATGAATTATTGATTATGGTTCTTTGGATCACATGACGGGTATGTTGTTTTTACTGGTCAAGAAAAAGAAGGACTGTTTTTTTATGGTTCTCTTTTCTCAATCTCTAAAAATAAATATTAATGTCTTGTCAAATAAGTCTCTTTCATTATTTTTACATCTCAAGTTTTTTCAACTAATAATATATTTGAGGACCTGCATTTGAAGAGGATGACTAGGAATAGTTGAGGATTGTGGCTTGTACCTCAACAAAACTATTAACTATTGAAGATGCTAGCCTGTTAAGTTGGTAAAGTTTGTGGGTGTCGTACCATAGACTTGGGTTCAAAACTCATCTTAACCTATAATTACCTATCAAATTTTTTTTTTCTTGAATATTTTGAAAGTGTATTAGTCCAAATGTATTAATAGTAGTCTCAAATCTCAATAGTAACAAGAATCAACTATTGCTGTGGCATTATTGTTTGGGACATTTATCATTCCACACTTTGAGACGTTTATTTTTAACTTGTTTACTTCTTCAACTTTGGACATTAAATATTTTTTTTATCATAATAAAATTGATGTTCTTTTTTTCTTCTTCTTTGTTGTGCATTATGATATTTAGGGACACTCTCCCACTACCTTCTATTTGGTCATCAATTATTTTTGTTTTTTGCTTTTTGTAGATTAATCCATTAAATATATTTTGATTTAACTAATGAAATCTAAAGATGAAGTGTCTTGTATTTTAAAATATTTCATAGAATGATTCAAAACCGAATGATGGGAACTATGTGTATTTGTATTTACACACAACAAAATGGCATTAAAAAAAAGACATTTTTAAAGCCGCCCATGCACTTTTGTTTAATATGAATGGTCCAAAAACTTTTTGTAGGGATGTCATCCTTACTGCATCTTATTTCATAAATCATGTCTTATTGGGTAGTTTCAAATCCCCCTCCCTCTCGTTTGTATTTTTTCATTTCTTTTAAAGGTCTTTGGTTTGATGTATCATATTTATATCTAAGGTTTTCATCATTCTAAACTTGATTATAAAGCATTCAATTGTAAATTCTTTGGATTTCTTGCTTCTTTAAAAGAGGTATAAGTGTTATCATCCTTAATCTAGAAAAAAAAAACTTTTTTTTTCCATAGATGTCACTTTCTTTAACCCTCTGTCTTTCTTTTATTCTTAGGAGTCCTCTATTCAAGGGGAAAAATGTAGTAATTGAGAGGCATCTTTGTCATCTATTACTCTTCCTTTACATGTCTTTATTTCATCATTTATATTTGACACTAGTACTATTAGTACTACTTATATGTTTTTCTATCAGATCAAATAACATGATTGGTATTGAAGAGAATGAGCTACGTTTATACGAGGCAGCCTATCAATCAATCACCTCAAGTAAATCCTCTCTCAAAGATTGATATCTATATCTCTTGATGTTACTTCTTTGTGTCCTATTCCAACTATCGATGATTCGTCTCTCATGCCTACTCTTTATGAGTCACATTTACTCATTATTATTTGCAAATGCAATTTTAGTTGTATACAACATCCTTTATCTAACTTTAGCTTTCGTCAATCTTTGTTTTTCCAATATTTGAGAACCTGAGGATAATTAGGAGTGGTTGTGAGGATTATGGCTTGCAACTCCTTTAAACAACTGTAACCATCTTAGAAGTGCATCAGTATAGAATTTTTAGTAGGCTTAGTAGTAACAAGGACCAATTAATGTGATGTCATTATCGTTCATGCCATTTATTTTTTCACACTTTGAGGCGTTTATTTCCTAACTTATGTACTCTAGTTTTGGATATTTAGTGTGAAGTTTGTAAATTTAATGAATATTGAAGTTTTTGAAATTGATTCTACATGTTTTAATCCTTTGATTTCATAGAAAATATACATGTTTTAGCTAATGAGCTTTGTAGATTATAAGTTTTGCAAGTTTTTCGTGTTTCTTCATGTACAAACATGTTTTAAACTTAAGAAAAAAATTATTACATGTTTAGCTATGTTTTGGTCATGCTTAGGAAAAGATCATTAGTATTTTCCTAAAAGTTTTGTTAAAAGAGTTTTGTTGTAACATGATTTTCTACAAGCATAAGTATTGTCTATGACTTACCATGATTTTAAAGAAGAAATATTTTTAGTTTGTGCTTAGATTGAGTTAACACTTTCATGTTTTGTTTTATGATTCAATAATGAGTTTAATAAAATTATAAGTTTTGAAAATAAAAAAATGAGTTTTGAAAAACTAATATATTTATAAAAGAATCATCCATCCATGCATATAATGTTAAATTGTGAAATATGTCATACTTGGTTACGTAAAACTTTGTTTGAAATTTTTATTGGCTTAAGTTTATAAATTGTGTAATATGTTAAGTTCTGATTTATGTTAGTGTATAAGATCATTGTTATAAATAGGATAAAACATGTGATTGTTTTGTATTAGATGTAATTTTTTATAAGAAGTTTAGTTCAGAGAATTACTGCGATTTGTATTTTTAAGATAAGTAGGAGGTTATATGATTTATGTTGTTTATAACTGATTTAGAGACCTTAATAGTTTTTTGTGAAGAAGTTGGTGACTATGTGATTTAGAGACTCATTGTGGTTTATTAATTTGGAGATCCATTATGATTTATTATTTCAGAGACTCATTGCGGTTTAGTATTTTCAGAGATCCCTTGTGAGTTTTATGTTTTGCAGACCTTAGTGGTTAGAAGATGGACACTCATAGTGGTTATATTTGGAGACCTACTCAGAGGTTTTGTATCTAAGACACTATTCGGAAATCTATTTAAAGGTTTTGTATCTAAGACAAACTATTCAGAGACTCTCTTAGAGGTTTTGTATCTAAGACAAACTATTCGGAGACTCCTAAGAGGTTTTGTATTTGAGACAGACTATTTGGAAACCCCCTCAGAGGTTTTTTATTTGAGACAATCTATTCAGAGACTCCCTTAGAGGTTTTGTATCTGGGACAGACTATTTAGATACCCCTTAAAGGTTTTGTATTTGGGACAGACTATTCAAAGACCCCTAAGAGGTTTTGTACTTAGGATAGACTATTTGGAGACCCCTTCAGAGGTTTTGTATTCGAGACAGATTATTCAGAGATCTACTCACAGGTTTGAATGTGAGATCCATTCAGAGACATACTCATAAGTTTAGTATGTGTGATAACCACTATGTGATGAAAGTCCTTGACTCATAAGTTGTTTATTTTAAGAAGTACATTGGAGACATTAGATGATTATTATGTGCTGAAAGTCCTTAACCTAGAAGAGTATATGTTTTGGGAAGTACATTGGAGATTTTAGATGAGTAGAATATGAGAAATTTTAGATGATTTTATTAGGAGACCATTAAATGGTTATAATTAAGTGAACATTAGTGTTTTGAAGAACGTAGGAGGATTACATATGAAAGATGTATTAGAACTTTTGAAGTTCCATAATTAAGTATAAAAATGATAGATTTTATGTGATAAGTATAAGTATAAAGTTATGTTTGTATAAGTAAAAACATAAGACAAGTATAAAGACAAGTAAGATAAGTTTTGGTTTTAAAGTTTTTATATAAGTCAAGTTTTGAAATCTGCATAAAAGAGTTTTCAACATGTTTAAAAACCTCAATTCAATTTTATTTCAGTAAAGTTTTGGAAAATATTCATACAAGCCTTAAGTTATATATATTATGTTATAGCCTTTAAGTTATCACCTGTAAACCATAGAATTTACCCTTCCACATTGTTTTTTAGATTAGCATATTGTTAGTAGGTCGATGTTGATGGTGATATGAAGAGGCGTGAAGATTTATTAGCAGACTTATTTGATATTCAGTTTTTATACATTTGACATCAGTTTAGTTTTTTATTTTTAATTATTTGTTAAAACTTCATTTATTTTCAGTGTTATGTTTATGGACCCATGTAGTGGGATATGTTTAAATTGATGAGACAAGATAATTGATTCAGATTTGGTTATGGATATCATTGTTTGAAAGGTTAATGAAAGTAATATGAATGTTTTAGTTTCCTTCCACTATGATGTTAAGGATTTAGAAGTTTAATTCCGTTGCGCATGGTAATGGTTTTGAGGAAAAGATTATATTCCACTACATTTGTGAATGACAATGAATGATCTGAGTAAAATGAAAGTTTTAATTAGAAAGAAAGAAATTTTAAGGATTTTTTATATTATTCCACTGCGAAGGGTCTTGAGTAAGAGAAAGAAGAAAAAGAGTATTATGAATCTTACACTCTAGAGTCTCGTTTAGGGATGAGATTTCGGGGCGCTACAAACATCCTCTTGAGATCCAATACTCTCCTTAAGAAAATTTACCTTGATCTCTTGAATGGTTTGATTTAAGAAAACTATTTTATAGTGCCACTAGGCTACCAGATTTTCTACAAAACTAAACCCTAAGACTCTTGGGCTTTAAGAATAACAGTGATGTTTCATTCGTCTTTATTGGATAGTGCAAATCCATAGAGAGACAAGGGTTCTACCTAAGCTAGATTGTATTATAGAGTTAGCTTGGTCACTATCCCTTACACGCTACTGGAAGGCCTTGACTATCTTCAAGAAACATGATAACAACACCTTTTATACTAAGATGATTCAATTATCTTGAACTTTAAATTGAAGAAGATTATAAAAACCAGAAAGTTCCAACCCATAAATTACACCATGGCTGAGATCACGTGTCGTGAATGAAAGCTGATTGCGATCGCAATTGATTGGTGCATCGTGACTAACCAAAGTGCCGCGATTGACTAGAGCCCCGCGATTGAATTGGAAAATCGCACTAAGTCGTGTTCTGCAATTGAATTGTTCTAATGATTGAATTGTGGTCCGCAACTGATCCTCATTTGCGACTAACTTGAAAATAAATTTTATTAGTCCATGGTTGAGTTTCCCACCACCATAAACCTAATATTAACTACCTCCAATGGAAACAACTCAAAGTTTAAATAAAGGAAAAATATAAATAGAATTCATTTGAGCTTCTTTGCTACTCTTCTTGTGTGATTGTGTAAAATAATTTGATAGATTTGATGGTTAGATGGTGAAGGGATAATTGGCTATGCTCTTTATCAAGATTCAAAATTTTAATTTCAATGTATGTTATACCCGAGAGAACAATGAAAAATTCATGGATTGTTTTGAGATAATTAAAAATATGTATAAGCTAGGAAAATATTGAAAAACAATGTGTGGCCATTGAGTAAAAACCAAAAATAAAAAAATAAAAAAAATAATATATTCAGGGCCCATGAGATAATTGATTTCAATGTATGGTAAACTGCTTTTTTTAGAATCAATCTCACACCTTTCTTTTAAATTTTGAAATAAAAAAGGAACTTGTAATACTCTCATTTTTCTATGAAATGAGTTGATTTTGCTTAAATAGTTGGGATAAGGCTGTTTGTTGTTGTTGTAATTGGAAGATTTTCATAAATTATAAAAAAAACGAACTTTTGTGAATAGTTGCATCCAATTATGGACTGTTGGATCCTTGAGAGAGGTGGGTCCCTGCCAATACACTGCAGGGTTAGGAAATTGGATTGGGTTAGGTAAGGAGCTGAGACGTGGAAGAAAGCTAAGGTAGTCCTACCAAAAGGCTGCTGTATTCGCTATTTTGTTTGGTGGAGCTATCACTTATGTGGGGTCCACACAAAAATAAAAATAAAAAATTTGAAGTAATCCGACCTGCCGGATTCGAACCAGCGACCTAAGGATAATCTGTTTGGTATCCCACTACAGTCCTCCGCTCTACCAACTGAGCTAAGGTCGGTTTTGTTTATAAAGAAAACATAATTTTATTATTTCAAAATTAACCTTTTAACTTAGACGTGACATCTCCCAGAATCGTCATCGAAACCTCTCGAATACTTAGCTGAGATATTTTCGGCAGCCAGACACAATTAGATCAAGTCATTCATTCTACATGATTAGTTCTTGTTACCCGATATCCCAAATGGGACCCATCTAGTAGTGGGCCCAAAACCTTTTAATTGTGAGTCACATATATATTCCACTAAAGATTAGGTGAGATCGAATCTTGTGAGAACTGTGAAAACGGCATCAGGGTACGGACACATCAGCGCCAAAAAGTGATAAATGCCCCCCAAAAAGTGCAAATCACATTTTGGTACTGATGCGTCAGCTCCTCTGGTGCCGTTTTCACGGTTCTTACGAGATTCGTTCTCACATAATCCATTCACCCCCCAACGTACACCGAAGAAACAAACAGGAGAATGTTGTCTGTGTTGTCACAGGCCTATGTAGGCATGCCACTAATTGACACATGATGTATTTTTGAATTTGTTGTCTCTCTTCTAACACCTGAACACTTTTTTGAACCCCAGACACATCATGATGTGTCAGCTTATAATTCACCATAAACACGACAGACACTTTGTCATCACAGAACATTTCTTCATCAAAATTATAGATTCATTAAGAAGGTTACAGAAAAATTACTTTTTCTTTCATTAAATTTATGCATTATGTGGCTTACCACCGCAAATGAAGAGAACTCCCTCCCAACACCCACCAGGCCACCACCCAAAAAAATAAAGAATAATAAAAATAAAAGAAGGTGCCATACATTAGGCTAAATGTTCCCTGAACCTTCTTATTTTGACTTAAAACTCATTTTAGTCTGATATCCCCATGCCTCTTTCGATTCTTAGAGGGAATCCACATTCTTACCACACCATGGCTCATGCTCAATCCAAATAGCATGTGCATTGTGTTGAAAGGGATTTATATTTTCCTGTCATTTTGACAACATTGGATTCTGTTGTTCTAAATATTTGAATATGTCATTTCATATAACAGTCTCGTGTTATACTAATAGTAACTAAGAAAGGGAAACGAGTGTGGGAAATCATATAAGAAACGGAAACGGTAACCACATCCTAGGTCGGATGGTTAAGCTTGTTTAAACAGCAAAGTGAAGCTCCATAAAATGAGTTTTATAAGCAAGGTTTCGAATGACTATTTTTTAAATGGTATCTGTTTTTTAAAGTTATAATAATAGAGCTTGGAAGGAAGTCATTTGAGTCCTCATCTGACCGCATTTGAAAAATGAACTGAAAATAAATTAAGCATGTTTGGTCATTCAAACATTTGCATTTATTTTTATTTTATATTCATCTAACATAATGAATCCATTGTGGGCCTCAATTTTTGTACGACAGACTTATCCCTCTGCAAAGAGGCTTGTCCATTGCAAGAAAGATTCTTTATTGATTTGGACTTGCCACCAGTTTTTCTAAAATTATTAAAATTTTTTTTTTTTTTTGGTTTTGAAATTGTAAGACTCCACTTAATTTTGGTCAACTCAAATGATTCTTGGGCAAACGGTCCAGTTAAGAATCATGGAAAGTATTGTTGGAAAATGGTGGAATGAAATAGCTAGACAGAGAGAATGACAGATAAGAAAAGATGATTATGTTCCACTGATTCGAGGCACATTACAAACACAATCCTCAAATTATTACTCGCTCCTACATTAAGTTAGCAACCAAGTTCCTGGTAATGAAGACTCTAGGATTCAACGAACCAGCATAGAATGTGAGTAAGCAAGACAAGGTATTGTCTTAAATAATTCCCCAAACATTAGTTATCGTTTAGGTATGCTCTAAGATCTCAAGAATGTGAAATAGTAAAAGAAAAGACAAAATATGTTGTAAATTGATGTCGTGCCCCAAAACCCATACATGTACGATTGCAAACTTTGGCACGTGACATTAATCCATTTATGCTTTTCAAATTTGCTTATAAATTTTTTGCATCTTTCTTTTCAAACATACGTAGTGGAGTTGCATAATCAAACCATTATCATTCCATTCCATTTAATTTAAAAATGTACAAACCATAATCCATAGTCTAATATAATCCAAAAAATAATAAACCATCTTCATAAACCGAATATTTAACTAATATATAATTTTGTCTATAAATAAAATTGAAATAACTGAACTAAACTGAATTAAATATGTTTTTAAACAAATATTGAAATAAAATAACATAATGTATGAAAATAAACTAAATCAAATCTCCATCATTTCTCTCTCTCTCTTTAGAATCCAGGCTACTCATCCATCCTGTCATCTTTATCATCTCTAAACAAAGGTGTCAACTCTCTAAATGTGACTGACTTTGTAAAAAAACATGAACACTACTTAACATGTTGAAACAATAAGATGCATAACTAAATAGAAACATAATCAGAACTGAAATACTAAATTGAATTGATTTAAACAAATATCTAAAACTAAACTGAACGGAACAAGTCACTGAAACATGTATACATATATGAGACCTCTTGAAACAAATATCTAATTCTTTATATGTGCTATGAGGTAGATAACAAATAATTGAATTATAAACCGAAAATCCCCGACACGTGTTGTGAGCTAGATAATAGGTAACAGAATAGAACGAACTCATCTACAATTTGATGGTAGGATACCATTACCTTGTACCTAGTGGCGAGCATTACAAACATCGTTAATTAATGTGACCCGACGAAGAGGGTAGCTGATTGCATCTATTTACACCCAATGAAGGGCACCACAAAATATGTCTCTTTGATGAAAAATGGGTTTCATGTCATAGATAAACATATATTTTCATTAAAATAGATACATATAATAGCAGATATCAAAGCACAACACAATTAATAAATCTTTAATAATTTTAAAATAATGCATAACTTTGAATCAAAATAAAAAACAAGAATCGGATCCACCTAAGCACATAACTCTACAGATTGGCGTAACAAATAACTTTAAAACAAACTTTAAAAATCAAGTTTACAACAACCTTTGATAACGCATTTAAAAAACATGAGATTCTTTAAAACAAGTTTGAAAACTGACTAAAACAATCTTCTTCTCTTGAAAAATAAAGATTAAAATCATCTAAGGACCTATATAGATAAAAACTTAAAGATAGAACATGAATTTGTTTGAAAATAGACTTTTGCTCTTTCAAAAATATGTAAAAGAATCTGAATAAATAAAAATAATCACAGTTCTTTGCAAAACTTGTAAGCAAATGGATCTAAGAACCTATAACGGTACAAAACATTCAAGTAGTTTGCAAAACAAAATTTTCTTTTACAAAAACGCTTTTCTAAGAATTTAATTAAAGCAAAAACTTTCATGGATCTTAGCAAAATTGAACATGAACGATTTTAAGAACCTAACAGAAATCAAAATGAGGTGGAAGTGTTCTTATTTACTTACCTCTTGGTTTAAAAATGAAATCCTACCACAATCTTTACATTCTTCTTCAAAAATCCCAAAATCCCTTTCAAAACCTAGCTTTTCCTTTCATTTTCAATTCAAAATCCTCAATTTTATAAAACTTCTTCAAATGATCTTTCATCTTATGAATTTATATGTTTTTATAAATCTAAATAATAACCCTAATATCTAATTTCTTATTTAAATAGGTCTTTAGTGAAAGTCCTTAAAATCTTGCAAAAAACTTGATTTTTATGGTTGTATAGAATTTTCCACTTTCATGATGTCATGCTGTCCAGAATGTTTTCAGCATAAACACCCGGTGGAAAAATAGTAATAACTTTCTCTAGAAAACTCATAATTGATCACCGTTTGTTGCGTTGAAAATTAGACTTATAGATATTTCCAATGATATATATCTTGTTATCTAGTTTATTATGAGTTGATACAGATTTGACTTTAAAATTACCCCAAAAATCTACTGATTCAAGCCATATTAGACAACATAGACACTTAGTGGGAAAATTGTCATAACTTCTTCTAGGAAATTTCAATTCACTCACCATTTGTGGAATTGGAAAGTAGACTTATAGATGTTTCCAATGATATATGATTTGTAGGGTGATTCCTACGAGATTGATACAAATTTATTTATGAAGTTATCCTAGCTGTTTGGTACAACTTCAAAACTTGTCATGTCCTTAACTATATCAAAATGATTAATTATCAATTATGCATCTATGATCCTATTAAATGCATGAAACATGTGCATGGTGTTACAATTGATATATCTAAAACATGAAAGTAATAACCTTTTGATAAAAAAAACCAAAGAGTTTAATAAAAAGAGACGTGTTTCTTCACAAGAGATGTGTCAAGGGAAATATTCTCCAACCATATGGACACATCTCTTGTGAAGATGTGTGTTATGGATGTATATGTCCTTATACTATGGTAAAACACTGGTCAAATGAGAAAAACATATCTTTTTCTGAAAAGGTGCTTTTGCACACACAAACAGACACCTACATAATTTTATTTAAAATCTACGATAGATGTTAGGCATCCCGTCTTTTTTGCTTTCACGATTACCTACTTTAAAACCCATTATAATCTTTAGTTAACTTAGTTTGTTGATTATCTAAGTGATTATATCTAAGAAAACAATCTAAGTATGTGGATTAGTTTGTTATATTTAATCTACTAACTAGGAGGGCATGTTTGTGCTTGGTACCTTGCCCTACTAACTAGTGGGTGTGTATACTTTTTATGATATTAAAGAGAACCAAACAATCTAAAGTGTTGGTGTAAGGTTTTATCATCTACGTAAAATGGTATAAAATGGAATCAAAAGAGCTATATAAGGAGATTAAAAGATGTACTTTATGTCGTTATCTCATGTTACCAAGAAAATGTGAAAAGTTAGCATAGATATGAACTATGAAAGAGTTATAAATAAAATATAAAAAAACCTAGAACATGCCATAATCCAAGGGTAAAACAAGTCCCCATAATGTATATACAATAAAAATGAATAGGGATTTATGTGGGTTCGCATAAAAAAGTGAAGTAGATGTTTGAAATGAACTAACCTTAGAATCAACATAAAAAGTGAATTGATAAGACCTAAAACAGAATGTATCCTTAGAAAGAAAATTGACATAAGGAAAAATCAAAAGAATCATTTCCTCAACAAAGGAAAAATAAATAACCTAAAAAGTGCAAGTGAGAATTTAATCAATGAATTTATTATAAATAATGACTTATGTAGACAATGGAACTGATTGAAATGCCAAAGCAACCTAACTATACACTAAAAAGAAGATATTTTTCACATTATGAATGAAGAAAGTAATAATAACCCGAATATTGACATTTAAATTAATAAATTTGTTCCAACAAAATGATTTTGTCCAAAGGTTTTCAATTTATAAATCTAGGTCCTAGACCTTATAAACTCATAGAACAATGAAATGAATGAATCAAACAAATAAAATTTATATAAGCTCCCACAAAGAATCCGATATAGTTATATATAAAAAAAAAAAGTTGAGCTATGTGACCCTAGAAGAGAAACCAAATGGTATTTACAAACTTAGCAGATTCTACTACCCTTCAATTCTTGGGCAAAACCTTTGTTTGTGGGTATTACAATATCTTGAGTAAACTTAGCTAATAACTCACCAGTCGATAGCATAGCAGTCCATGTATATATATATATATATACCCATCTTTGTGAAATTCCTCAATCCCTTTCTTATAAACTCAATCAAATTGAATGATTTTGACATTCTTACATCACTAAAAAAATAGATATGATAAGTTATAATAGTTTGGTATTCATACACAAGTGAAAGTACAAGAGTAGTTTAATTAATTCACACATCCAAATCAATACTTCACATCGTGTAACGTCCCCGAGTCACCACCTTACAGGTAGCTCAGGTTGCTACTTCGATCTTACTATAATACCACAAACATCCATGCAATTTTGTCACAATCTTATATTACAATTTGATCAATAACATGTGAAAGTGTAAACCATTAACACTAGCTCATGTCTTACCAAGACATAGTCCATCATTCAATCCAAAACGCATGATTTAAAAACCTTTATATTTAGTGGAAGCATTAATCACTCACATTCTATATCCATAAACATTCCATTCAAAGTAATAGAGTGCAACGGAAATGTAACTCTAGCCAACTACTCAATGTAAGGTAATTATGAACATGATAAATGGAGTACCCATAATCACATGATATCCATAAGTCTACAATAATGGTCCTAAATCCTATTACATTTAATCGATAACTCTGAAATTATTACATTTCTCAAGTAAAGTATCAAATAGAAAATGTAATAAAGAAACATCTCTCTAATCAGATCTGTCATCACCTAACAACGACCCAATAACTCCACCAATTTGTCCAAACCTGTGTCAATTGGGGTGAGTTTGACAGACTCAACAAGTATGAATGCAAACCAAGTCCAATTGGTAAAGACAAGGCTTGCACATAGTTTTCTCGTATGTGACATGAACATAGATAACAATATGAAGTTCAACTATAAGAAGTAATGACATTTCAGTCCATAGATACAATCATATAAATTATACATCATAATCAATATTATGGACAATAAAAGAGTACATGCCATAAGTAATGATAAGTATAGCATCATTCATTTTCAGAGTTAGTCAATAGCACTTTTCATGTTCATTTTTATAATTCCTTCGATAGTTAGCTCACTTATCAGTAGATTCCAAATAAATGATATTACATGGTTCATTTACATAACTTAATCAAATGTCTTATTCATTAGTTCATGTTTCTTGTCAATAGATTTCAAAGATTCAATAGTTCATATCACTTG
>JAOXJP010029305.1:18284-31273 GCA_025762735.1 Platanus orientalis | reverse complement strand
TGTCTTTAACAACTAAAAAACAGCTAGACAATTAACTTGTTTTCTTAATGGTTGAAAATGTTTTTTCAGTAAACCAATAAATCAAATAATTAGGAAACATGCCAAAAGGCATGTTCATGATTGAGAAAATATTTTCAATCAATGATTTGTTAATGCAAATCATTATACAAATTAACACATTATAATATAGATTAATTTAATTTTTTTATATTATGATTAATAAATTGTATTTATATAATTATTATTATTTTATTGAATTAGAAATATAATTAATATGTATTTAAATAAAAATACAACAGTTTGACTCTTTAGCAAAGAATGGCGAAAATTTTATTAATACAACAGGCTTGTACAAGGCATTTCAGATAAAGAAAAGCAAATCCAATGAGGTCAAGGATGCTGATTAGGAAGATATAGAGATAAGGGTAGTCAACAATTCATCTTTGTCTAATGATTAACATGTTATTTAATGTTATGGAAGAGGATTTGACACTGGTTTTATAGAAGAAGTTGGAGAAACTCTATATAGCAAAGAGTCTTACCAACAAGCTAAATCTAAAACGACAATTTAATGGGATGAAGATGGAGAAAGGTGAGAATATGTTGGAACACTTAGTGTGTTCAACCAACTCTTAGATCAAGAGCACAAAGTTAATGTCAAGGTAGATGAAGAAGACAAGACATTTTGTTTCGTATTTCGTTTTCTAATTCTTATAACAACTTGGTGATAACGTTACTATTTGGAAAAGATACAATAAGCTTGGAGGACATCATGACATTACTCTTATCTAATGAGATTAGGAGGAGGCCAAATCTTAAAGGAGGTTAAGATTTTGGGTTGGTTGGGAGGAGAATTATAAGGGAAGGTCATTTATTAGGGGGTTTGGAAATAGCAAGTCAATGTCCAAGTCAAAGAAAAAGGAAATGTGTAGTGTTTCCTTTGCAAGGAATATGGTCACGTTAAGAGGGATTGACTCTGGAACGTGTTGACAGGAAGAAAAGTGATAGTTCTAGTACAAGTGGGGCAAAGGAACATAAGGAATACATTTAAAGATGTTTTCACAATCTCCAAAGGTATGTACACTTTTTATCATGGTGATTGGATATTAGATTCGGGTTATCATGTTCATATATGTTCCCAAAAGAATATTTTGATATATTTTAAGAGAAGACGACAGGTGTTATCTCTTTGGATGATGTGATAAGTCCACTTATGATGTCACGGATGTTAGTAACTTAGTACGGTGAAGATCAAGATGTTTAATAGAGTGGTTTGTACTTTGGCTGGTGTGACATGCCCCAAGTAGGGGTGTCAACAAGCCGAGCTGAGCCAAACTTTACCTAACTCGGCCCGGGTTTGTCACATGAAGCTCAAGCTCAAACCCAAGCTTGTCTTGGGGCTCGTGAAGGTAGACTCAGGCTCAGCTCGCCATAAAAAAAAGGCCTAACATCCTAATGGCCTATTAGCCTAATTTGTCTAATTTGAACATTAATATTATCACAATATATAATATTATTATAAAAAATTTAACCAAACCAAGCTCTTAACCAGCCAAACTTTTAACGAGTTGAGCTTAGTGAAGCTTGGCTCAGGCTCACTTAGGATACGAGCTTAAATTAAAGCTCAGGCTCAACTCACCAACTTAAAACAAGGCTCAGACTTGGCTTTTAACGAGTCGAGCTATCTTGGCTCATTGACAGTCCTAGTCCCAAGGATGGGAACGAATTTAATATCAATAGGCTGGTTGGATTCGATGGGTTGCAGATATTCAACTGTGGGTAAAACCATGAAAATCACATGTGGTTATTTGGTCCTGATGAAGGGAGAGAAGCGTGATGGCTTGTATCATCTGATAGGGAGTACAGTGATTAATGATATTCTTTTGACCTCGATGGGGAGCTGAAAATAGGGTGAACGGAGTAAAATGTGCCTTTGCAATGTTTCTTTCGCATTTGAACAGAGACAAATGTTATAGGTTTTCAAGTGATAGACAATGTGAGATAGTTCTTGCGGTTAGAGAAGACGAATCAAGGTCCCTCTCTAGAGTTGATAAGACGAGTCAACTCATAATAACTACTCATGTACATTGGTTGTTTTATTATCAAGTTGGATGAAGTCGAGACCAAATTGATATGATGGTATGTGTAGTGTGGTTCTTAATGCCAACGGTTGTTTGCAATGATAGCAAATAGGTTATGATTCAGGTTTGAGGTGGAGATGTTTTCCAAGCATAACCGCATATGTGATATAGAATTCACTAAGGAGAACAAGTGCAAGTTTTCTCTAAGGTGGTTTTGAAATGTGGGCCAAAGTGGAGTGTTGTGCACATGTCACAGATTCTGTGTCGTGGCAAAGGTACATGTAGAGTAGGCTTCTATGGGAAACCTTCAAGATGGCTGGGAAACAAGCTAATGTAGAGATTGTTAGGTTTGCCTTGTTTCTCAATTGTTGGATTGGAAAGCAATCCAATAGATGACGTTTTAACTTCCAAAAAGGGAGGTTGGTTCCTTCGAGAAGGATACGTTGGTAAGAGGATTCTTTGTTTAAGAGAATTCTCTAATTAAAAATAGGTTGTTTCTTTTGACTTTTTTAGAATGTGAGAAGGGTGTTCTTCAAGGTTTAGAGAGAGTTACAGGTATAATGGGTTTTCAAATTTTCTGGGGGTTTGGGTTTGAGTTGAGAAAGGGGAGAATCCCTTCTATTGTAACTTATATTTTTCTGGTTTATAGTGAAAAATAAACAGCACCCATAGACGTAGGCATCTTGGCTAAACCACATAAAGTCCTTGTCTTGTGTGTGCTTGTTGATTTTTTTCTGCGGTGGTATTCTTTATTGCATAGATCATGAGTGGTTTTGACCCGTATTTCATCACGTGGATATCAGGGTTGTTTCCATTGCACCAATAGATTATATGTGGGTTTTGATTTTAGCTGATATATTTGTGTTTTGTGATTTTTTTTATAATTAATTTTGTGAGGTAGTACTGCTGAAATTATGTGATTCTGTGTTAACATGCTGTTTTGTTTTAAGATGGAATTTTCCAATGTTACTTCCTGTGTAGAAATCTGAAGCATGCATGGCCTCAATTATAAGGTTTTATAATTTGTCCTTTCTGGTAGGTGTCTACCTTTATTCCTTTAATTGAGTAGTAATGCTGTTAGGATTATGAAAGAACTGTATAAGTGATGTGTGGGGTGATCTTCATGTTTACATGTGGGTAGTGTTTATCGAAACACTCTTTTGATTGCAGTATGAAGGATAGCAGTAAAGGAATGTTGTGTTTAATTTGCACCATGGAAGAACTTCAGATTGTTTTTCTTTGTTTTTTTGCACTTCAGTAAGTTTCTTTTTAGCTCAGGATTTCCTTGTGAAAGATCCCAGAGAGTTAACCTAACCATTACAATTTACACACCTAAGATGGGGCATTACATTCTATAGGAGGTCTTATAGCCAGGGAAAATTGAGAAATACCTAAGATGGGATGCTACTACATGACCTTGTATAGAACTTTCAAGAAGGATGAAGCTTTCAGATTTTAACATCAAGTTGGAGGTATAAACCTGTTTTCTGAGTTTCCTTTCCATTGTTGGCACCCTTCAAATTGACTGCTGACTATGAAGCACCAATGAGTTTTGATCAAGTTCTGGTTTGTTTTCTTATAGAATTTGGGTGTTTTTTGAATGATAAAGTGATCTTATTTCTAGTGAACAAGGTTTGACTGGGTTTTGTCATACTTGGAGGTGGAGTTGCCAGAATCCAACTCTCTCTCTCTCTCTCTCTCTCTTATAAGTATGCAGTCGAGTTTTGACATGACCCATTGCAATGCCTATGCACCTGCTCCCCCTCCTGCTTTGTGCAAATAAGGTTCAGACCTTGTCTGTGGTGTCTTCCAGTAAATCAGCTTTAGGGAAAATTCCCTTGGTAAATTAAAATTGGAGATTATAAGGGTTCATATTTGCACTCCTATGATGCTATGCTGGAAATGGCAATTGTGTACAAGAGTTCCTAACTTGGAGGTGTCATGCCGAAAAGAGTATTTCTATATTATAGAAAGGATAATATTGAATACTACTAAAGATTTCCTAATATCCAGGACTAGAATATGGATGAAAAATGTAATTCATACAAATGTAGACTGACCAATTTGCAGTTGACCAAGCCATTTGAGTGATGTTATGCAAGTCCTTTGAAATATATTTTTGATGCAATGGAAACTGTTAATCCTGGAGAGTGTTGTGGCTATCACATCCTCAATCTATGCTTTCATGTTCTCATAATATGGAACTTTTGTAGTGAAGGAATCTGGAACATTGTTAATAGGATACATTTCTCTTTTTTTTTTCTTTTTTTCTTTTTTTGTTCTTCAGAAATTTTGTATATCTGGTTTCACATTACTCTTTATCATGGTGACAATGTTTAGTGCCAATACTTTTGTGACATTTATGCACTTCTTGATTGTTTTTTATTGCTGCAGTGACTACATGTTGTTTAGCAAGAGATGCTCTGGACAAACTTCGTGAAAGAAAAGATAAATATGACATTGTAATTAGTGATGTTAACATGCCTGACATGGATGGTTTCAAGCTTCTTGAACATGTTGGACTTGAGATGGATCTACCTGTCATCAGTCAGTTCCTTTTCATTAACTTTTGATGCTTTGGCTTGCATGATGTTTTCCCCTTCACTTTTCATTTTATCCAATTGAAAATTTTATTGTGACAAAATTTATTCTATTAATTTGTACAGTGATGTCTGTTGATGGGGAAATAAGCAGGGTGATGAAAGGTGTTCAACATGGAGCATGTGATTATCTTCTTAAGCCTATACGAATGAAAGAGCTAAGTAATATATGGCAACATGTATTTAGAAAGAAAATACATGAGGTGCAAGAGATTGAAAGTTATGAAGGCCACAATGATATTCAGATGATGGGAAATGGATTGGAAGGATTTGATGATGGGCCACTACCAAGTGGAGATGATGTATTTCCAGCAAAGAAAAGGAAAGAAATGGGAAATAAAGAGCATGAGGACCAAGAATTAAATGATCCTTCTGCTTTGAAGAAGGCTAGAGTAGTTTGGTCTGTAGATCTTCATCAGAAATTTGTCCATGCTGTTAATCAGATTGGATTTGATAGTGAGTATATCTGTGCTATAATAGAAATGAATGATGCTGGAACATGTATTTCATTTAAAAACCGGTGATGTTTATTTGTGATATGTTTTACTATTTTCAGCTGTCATTTGATGATTCATGTACAGATTCATGATGTGCAATTTCCTCCTTTGGCAGAAATTGGTCCTAAGAAAATACTAGACTTGATGAATGTACCTTGGTTGACGAGAGAAAATGTTGCTAGCCACCTTCAGGTAGATAATTTCTCTCTGAATCTTGTTCCATGTATTGACTTGCATAGCTTGTATTGAGTATGTCAACATGCTACAGAGCAGTCTATTAACTCAAGGCAATAATGTGATTCTATGATTCTTAATCAGTTATTTTTGCAACAATAAAAGATATTACTAGCCTTCCCATTGGTTTGTTTAACATAATGTGTCGTGTGATTAAAATTGTTTTGAGACCCCCTTGATTTATATCTTTGAGATCAAATTGCAAAGTTCTATAATATATTCTGACATTGTCCATTGATGACATTTCATGTGTAACTTTATGTTTTCCTGCTCCTTATCTGCACTTAGGTTGCTCATGAATTTTCTAAAAAACTAGTGAACCTATTTATCTAATATTAGCTCTTAAAAATAATGTTAAATGCTTATGCTTGTTCATGTGACTTATGAATTTTCCTTCTAGACTTGACACTATAGTTCACTGGATCTTAGTAAGTTGATCATGATGGTAGGGCATGCCTACTTTTTTTTGGCATGGTCATTCTAACTGAAAAGAGTTCATTGGGTAATTTGATAGCCGATACTTGAGTCAAGATTTTCCACCAGGGGGAGGGGAGATTTTGTATGGTGATGTAGGATATGATAAGTTTAGGGGCCAAACTGATGTAAGGCAGCCTATGCTATATATCTTGCTTTAAGTAGGCTCAAAATTAAAGTTGCAAAAGCTTCGGACAGATTTAATTAAACCAATAAATAAATATAGGCACACCCAAATAATCACAAAATTAAGGAAAAGGGAGAAGTTAACAAAAAAAATGAAGTTTAGAATGATTAGAAGGGATTTAGATTAAGAAAAAGGGAGAAAAGAGGAGAAAGAACCCTCTTTTAGGGTTTCTGGAATTCCTGGACAGAACCCACAGAATTACCAAAATACCCCTGCTCGTGCATTAGAATTTTGTGAAAATATGCAGGTGTATGAGTTATCGCCATACAAAATTTAAGGTCATTCTAACAAATAAAAAGTATATAAAAGATTTGTTTTACCAATCAACATTGTACTTTATAGAAGAAGATACAAAAAACAATAAAGAGAACTTGATTAGAAAGTTGATGAAAACATGAGGGATTTAAGGGGGAAATTATGGGATTAGAAAGAGGACATGTAGGGGAGAAAAGCTCCTAAAAGTAAAGAGAAAAGATGAGGCTTCTAGGGTGGGGCAATTTCACTGGTTTATGGACCCAGAAAAAATTCTTATAAACATAAGTGTGGGTTGCAAAACTAATCATTATAACCACAAATCAGAAAGAGAATTTTCAAAGGAATTTATCGAACAGATAAAGTGTAACGTGGAGTGCATACCCTGATAAAATCAGAATAGATTACCTCTAATTGATTGGTGTGATAGTTCTCTAATATGCTCTTGAATAAACCTGATCTGATGTGAGCTTTAAATTTCTGATTTCAGCACTAATTCTTCAAGAATAGGAGATGACAACGAGGAAGATGAAGAGTGATGTCGGAGGAAAATAGAAGAAGAAGAAGAAGAAGCTAGGGTAAACCCTAGGGGAGCGCACAGCTACACCAAGAGAAGGGAAGAAGAAGAATGGGGGGATAATTAGGGAGCCAAATGGATACAACCTAAGAGGGACAAACCCAATTCACAAAACTTAATTCATCTTTATTGTCTTGATTCAATTTAGGGGTGCCTCTTAAATAGGCTTACAAGACTCAAGAAATAAGAAACTTGCTAAAAATAAATACTTCTAATAATCCTAACTTGGGACTCATGACTTTCCTAAAACTAAAGACTTCTAAAACCAATGCTTCTTATAATCTAAGACTACTAAAATTGGAGTCAAG
This sequence comes from Platanus orientalis, assembly GCA_025762735.1. Classification (NCBI taxonomy): domain Eukaryota; kingdom Viridiplantae; phylum Streptophyta; class Magnoliopsida; order Proteales; family Platanaceae; genus Platanus; species Platanus orientalis. Next base: position 24,063 of record JAOXJP010029305.1, on the reverse strand, counting down.
GAGGGGCTGTCAACTAATTGCATGTAGGGCCCACATGTTGACTTTGGAAGCCCACAAAAGGACAAAATAGTAGCTGTCAACCAACACACAAAAATCCCTACTTTGCCCTTGGCTTTTAGCCTTAGTACATAAACTTCTTGTAACAAATAAATCCTAAACTACCATTGGCACTATTGGCCTTGTTGAAAATCATTTTTGTTGTGTTCGATCGATCGTGCACACTTCGATCGATCAAACTTCGACCGATTGAGAAGAATTCGACTGATCTAGTGGTTTTGCTCAAAATCCATTCTCTAGTCGATCGATTGAGTAGTCCTCGATCTGTTGGAGAGTAACATTATGTAACTAGAGGATATTATGCAATAAGGGTATGGTATACTATACCATACAGCTACAGCTATTATACCATGTACACCGTATTGTAGATATATCCCTAATATAAATACTAACCATATAGAGTCTAGTACTTGTACGATTCACATCTCAATCCCTCTTCTTTTTCTTCTTCTTCCTCTTCTTTTCTTCTCTCTTTGATTATTGTAGGAAGATCACAAGCCAACCAAGTTAGTATCAAAGCAGAAATACAGACGAGAAAAAAGGAGCGAAAAACTACCCGCTGACGTCAGCAAGTCGGAGGGTTGCTGGAGGTCGCCGAAGTGGGGATCTTGGTCGGATTTTCCTAAGGAATCTCATGGTGATTTTTTTTATAAAAAAATTGAAGGTTGTACGTAATTGTTTCGAAGGGTTTTTCGCAGACATCAAAAAAAGCCCCAAATCGTGAAATTTGGTCAATCCAATCACCTCAACATGTTTTGGTTCGATTAATCACAAGCACTTGGATCGTTTTTGAAGGGGGAAGCATTTGGGAGTTGTCTCATGCCTTTTTGTTGAGATTTAAACAAGTTATGGTTTCAAGCCTCAAACCTCACGTTTTTTAAGAAGTGCCAATTTGCCATCATACGAAGAGACTTCTCCCTAATTCCTTACAAAGGAAGAATCGTTTTTGACATAAAGATCATTTGCTATCAGTTTTGTGAATTTTGGATGCAAATCAATGGAGATTTCATCTTTCCCTCTTCAGCCAGTCATGGCTTCACACTTGGGGCTTCAGCAATGCTGAAGTTTGTGACTCCTACAACTTGAAAATCAAGACCAGTTGTGTGCAAAGGTGATCTAGGGTCTGATCATGCTTCCTGGAGATCCTTGGCACCCGTGTCTTCTCGTGTCTCCTCGTGTCCTCTCATGTTCCCATGTGCCCTATTACACCAAAGGTCTGATTTTCTATATTAGAGTGATATTGTTCCTTGTTTGTTCGTAGTTTGTGATCTGTGACTGAGTTTTCGTCATGTCTGAAGTGAGCTAGACATCCAGTCCGCAGGAACGTGAGATAGGTATACCTGGGGGTGTGGTTGCTGACTTCCCCAACACACCTATTACTACAGCTAAGTTTGATGGTACGAATTACCTTACATGGTCCAAATCTGTCCTCATTTATGTCCAAGGCAGAGATAAGGACTACGTAACAGGGGAAACAAAGAAGTCTGCCAACGATGATCCGAAGTGTAGAAAGTGGAAGACAAAATGCAGTGATTATGGGTTGGTTGCTTAGTTCAATACGACCTGAAATCAGTGACCATTATCTGTTCTTTGAAATAGCGCACCAAATCTTGGATTCCTTAGCCAAGGCTTATTCTGAACTTGGCCACACAACAAAGGTGTTTGACCTTAGGCAACGGATTACCCAATTTAAATAGGGAGATAAGCCACTTACAATCTACTATTATGCCTTCAAGAAAATGTGAGAGGAATTGGCACATTATACCACTTATCGTACATCATGTTTGCAAGATGCAGCAGTCTACCAGAAGCATGTAGAGGAAATTCAAGGCTTTGAATTTCTGGCAAGACTGAACCCTGACTATGAGCAAATCAGGGTACAAGTCCTGAATATGGGTCATCCTCCGACTCTGAATGAAGTTTATGCTCATATCCATCGTGAAGAAGGACGTAGAGGCGTTATGACTCCAACCCCCTTCATCGAGAAGTCATCATTAGTTTCGAGCACGTCCAGAGGTGGTCGTGGAATAGATCTACCTCTGCACATCATGATCGCAATCGTCTAAAATGTGCGCATTGTGGTCGCTTTAGACATACCAAAGATCAGTGTTGGGATCTTAATGGTCGCCCACCAGATGTGGTTCTTCGGTCTTCTTTCTATGGTGGATTCAATACTGATAGAGGAGGTGGTCGTCTTAGTGGACAGGAACATAGTGCCCAATCAGTTATTTCTCCACCCACCAAATTTCCTACCATGCCTCCTGCTACTGATGAGATTGGCTCTCTATCTAGTGATGAGATTGCAGCATTTCGACACTTTTTCTCAGCTTGATCACTCTTTCATGGCTCCTACATCATCCTTTGCCCACTCAGGTACATTTGCTTCTGCTTTGTCTGCCTCAACTACCACTCCTCCATGCTCTTGGATCATTGATTCTGGGGTTTCTCATCATATGACTGGTATGTCCTCCTTGTTCACCTCATATTGGGTTTGTTCTGGTAAAGATTAAGTTTGCATAACTTATGGATTTTTTTCTTCAGTTGCTGGTCAAAGGGATATCCCTGCCACCTTAGATTTAAATCTAACATTTGTTCTTCATGTTCCCAACTTTGCTTTGAACTTATTTTCTAGTAGCCATATCACTAAGCATTTTTAACTGTTTTGTCACATTCTTTACATCCTACTGTGTCTTTCAGGATATGGTGACAAAGAGGACGATTGGTTTGGGGCGTGAGAATGATGGTTTATACATTTTGAACTACCCACTAGTAGCTACTTCTGCAATAAAGAGGGATGTAGCTTCATCCACCTCAGATGAGTTGTTTACATGACATTGCCATCTTGGTCACCTATCATTTTCTGTCCTAAAGAAGATGTTTTCTCATTTTTCCAGTCCTAAGTCTGTTATTTCTTGTGAACCTTGTCAATTAGCAAAACATTATCGGTCGGTTTATCTAGTTAGTAAGAATAATAAAAGTTATATTCCATTTTCAATTGTGAATTCTGATGTGTGGGGCCCCTCTCCTACTACTTCTTTGTCTGGTTTTAAATATTTTGTGACTTTTGTGAATGACTGCTCTAGAGCCACGTAGCTTTATTTGTTAAAACATAAAAGTGATGTGAGTGTTGCATTCAAGTCTTTTTATGCCATGGTATGTACTCAATTTAATACTAAACTTCAAATCCTGAGATCTGATAATGGGGGGAGTATCTTTCTCGTGACATGTCTTCATTCTGTGATGAGTCTGAAATTGTACACCAGACCACATGCCCAGGTACTCCTGAACAAAATGGGGTGGCCGAACGGAAAAACAAACACATTCTGGAAATTACTCATGCCATCATGTTCACCATGAATGTACCTTTGACTTTTTGGTCTAAAGTCATTCAAACGACTGTTTACCTCATGAACATGATGTCCTCTCATGTTTTGTCCTTCAAGTCACCCTTTGAGGTGTTATGTCCATGCCCCTAAATCTGACCGTTCCAAATTAGACTCCAAGGCACTTAAGTGTGTTTTTTTGGGCTACAGGGTGGATCAAAAAGGGTATAAGTGTTATCATCCTCCTAACCACCACAAGTTTGTGTCACGAGATGTTACATTCTTCGAATTCATTCAATTTTTCTCCTCGGATAAGACATCTCTTCAAGGAGAGCACTCTGTGAGTGAAGAGTTTTCCCTTCAGTACCACTTCTAGTTCCTGTTCCTATTTATCATTTTGATGGTAATGGTGTTGGTGGAAAGGGGGAGAATGAAATACAGGTCTATAGTTAGAGGAAGAAACAAGGACAACAAGAAGACTTAAACATCACTTCTCATGAACCATTCCAAGAGTTCGCTTTGGAACCAATTCCTAAATCAAGTAATGACCCACACTTTTTCTGTTCCAGTACCTAATCAAACCCTTGGAAGTGTGGATCTTGATCAGCCTATTGCCCTTAGAAAAGGTGTGAGAGCTCGCACCAAACACCTAGTGTCTGATTTTATCTCATACCATGCACTCTCACCATCCTTCCACAACTTTTCTATTGCCTTGTCGTCTATTTCTGTTCCTCGCAGTGTATCAGAAGTTATCCTACAACCCAAATGGAGGGATGTTATGGAAGGAAATGAAAGCGTTAGAAGAATAAGACATAGGAGCTGGTCGATCTTCCTAAAGGAAAGAAGATAGTGGGTTTCAAATGGGTGTTCACAGTCAAGTATAAAGCTGATGATACTGTAGACAGATACAAGGCAAGATTAGTGGCAAAAGAATATACTCAGACCTTTGGTATAGACTACCAAGAGACATTTGCTCCAGGGGTGAAAATGAACTCTGTAAGGGTACTTATCTCACTGGCAACGAATCAGGATTGACCCCTTTTGCAGTTCGATGTGAAAAATGTCTTCTTACATGGGGACTTGGAGGAAGAAGTATACATGGTCACACCACCTGGACTCTTCATGAAAAATGGTAAAGGAAAAGTATACAGACTAAACAAGGTGTTGTATGGGTTAAAGCAATCTCCATGAGCATGGTTTGAAAGATTTAGAGCAGCCATGGTGAAAGCAGGATACAAACAAACTCAAGCAAATCATACCTTCTTTGTCAAACGCCAAGCCTAAAAGACTACAACTATAATTCAAGCAGATCATGCCCTCTTTGTCAAACGCTAAGCCTAGAAGACTACAGCTCTAATAGTCTACGTAGATGATATAGTGGTTACAGGGAATGATGATGTGGAGATTGCAAGGCTGAAAGGCAACTTAACAAAGGAGTTTGAAATAAAAGATTTGGGAACACTAAAATATTTTCTTGGAATAGAAGTTGTCAGGTCCAAGCAAGGTATCATCATTTCTCAGAGAAAGTATGTAGTAGATCTGTTAAAAGATGTAGGAATGACAGGGTGTAAACCTTGTGCTACGCCCGTTGAGGCAAATCACAAACTTAAAGAAAATGATAGCATACGGTTGATTGATGCTAGGAAATATCGAAGGTTAGTTGGGAGACTTATTTACTTGTCTTTAACTCGTCCAGACACCACTTATGCTATGAGTGTCATCAGCCAGTTCATGCATGCTCCCACTAATGATCACCTGGAAGCAGCATACAGAGTTCTCAAATACTTGAAAGGATGCCCAGGGAAAGGTATACTATGAGGTGTACACTGATGCAGCTTGGGCTGGTTCAATAACAGATTGCAGGTCTACCTTAGGATATTGTACTTTTCTTGGTGGAAACCTAGTGACCTGGAGAAGCAAGAAACAGTCAGTGGTTGCTAGATCCAATGCAGAAGCTGAATTTCGATCTATGGCTCATGGAATATGTGAATCATTGTAGTTAAAAATGTTGTTAGCAGAAGTGGGTCTCCCGGTAGCAAGGTTCAAAATATCGTTATCGCGACTCGTATCGCAAACCCGAGATACGGGTACGTCTCGCGTATTACAACTTATCGCAAAGATACAGCGTCCGAAACCGAGAGATGGGTGAGATATAGGTCAAATGAAAGAATTTTGATTTGAAACTTTAGGATTTGATAGAATAATCACACTAATTCACACTTAGGAATCATTAAATATAAGAAACAACCATCTATGATGGTTGAGAGAACCGTCATTTTTATGACATATGTTGTCGGCGATGGAATCTATGGAAACACTATGTAAACCTTAGAATTTTTGAATGTAAACTTAAGAAATGTTATGATAAACATTTTTTAAAATCTTAAAAACCATTATAC
>JAOXJP010029305.1:0-18274 GCA_025762735.1 Platanus orientalis | reverse complement strand
ATATAGAAAACAACCATCTATGATGGTTGGGAGAATCGTCACCTTTATGACATGTCGTTTATGGAATCTCTAGAAACACTATGTAAGCCTTAGAAATTTTGAATTTAATTTTCGGAAATGTTACAATAAACATTATTAAATACTTATAAGCCATTTTACTTCATTACACAGTTGGGTATCAATTGTTGGGAATCGGTGCCCTCGTGACACTCGTTATCACACACGTGCAGAATTTTAAGTGTTAACCTTTCAAAAAAAGAAAAAAAAAGAGGTTGATAAATAAGTAAATAACACTATTACATGTTTGATACTTGACCGAAGTACATGTTTGATACTTTCTTTAATGTAATCTTTAAAAGGACTACATGAGTACATGACCGAAGTACATGTTTGATACTTTCTTTAATGTAATCTTCTGTTTTTTTTTTAAATTTTTTGTAAAAAATAAAAAAATAAAAAAATACAAAAAAACATAATAGAATTAAGATAAATATACGTTGTATGTTTTAATATGTTCAAATATGCTCTCTGAATTTTTTCTTATTTTTTGGAATTTTTTAATATATTTAAATATTAAATCAATACAAATTTTTTTTCTTCAGAAATCTACCAAATTGATATATTATGTGTAAAATGAGATGTAATATTTCATATAAAAAAATTAGACCTAACAATGATCATTTCATATAATTTTTTGAATTTTCTTTAATTTTTTTTTTATTTTTTCAATATATATATATTCCAAAAATTAATTTTTTTTCATGAATGTGTAGATCTATCACAAATGTATAACATATAAAAAATCTACAAGGATTAGAGAAGAAATATAGAGATTACCAAAAATTTTGTTGAGATTTAGGGTTTTGTGGTTCGATCCTTCGATCTGATTCAAATCTCCCTTCTCAAATGAAATGGACTCAAGTGGAGTCCTAGATTTAGGCAATAGAAGGTAAATGAAGTAAAAAATTGCAAAAAATTTGAGTTTTAGTATGATTTTTAGCACTTGTGATACAGGACATCTTCGGCCGCGATACGCGACACGCAACACCCTGTTTTGCGTCTCTTTCCTCGATTTTAAAGGAAAAACAAGCAAAAGGAGCACACGTACCGCAAGACATGTGCGATACGCACGATATGTCTCGAGATAAGTTGCATAGGGAGCGTTATATCATAGTATATGGGGGTTTCGTGCCGCAGATATGCAATACCGGTACGTTTTGCGCAATACGGCCCATATCGCGCGATATTTTGGGCCATGGTTTCAACTCATGCATTTTCTCCAACTCAAGTTCACAAGCTTGAATCTAAAAGCCAACTTGAAGTCCAAAAAAAGTTAAAAGCTAAAAAAAGGACAAAGACCATAATTCTCCATAGCTTGAGCAGATTCTAGCTCGAGCAAAATCCTGGAAGCGGACCAGATCGAGATCCAGGTCCAAACAACCATCAACTCCACAAGGTTTTTGCGAGTCATCAATTTTAGGACCTCCACCACATCATCCTTCATTCTTGAAAAGCCTAAAACACACCATTGAAAGTTGTGAATACTAGTGGATCAACTCAAATTCGAGGTCGAATTTCTCCCCACCCTGGGAGAATGATGCGGACAACATTATGCGACTTATGTATGTGCCTCCACATAACAGGGCTAGATTTAAGTGTACATGTTATGTGAAATTATTTAGGGTCTTATAAGGGGGTAACATTTATTTTATGTGTCCATGTAATAAGGCCAATAGTGCCAAAATATTTTGTTTGGTTTTTTATAGAGTAATCCCATTTTGATGTTTATCCCACTTTTTCAAATGTCAAAGTTTTCCCTTTTAGCTTATTTTGGTGTCATTAGATAGGTTATTCAATTACTTTTCTAACGAGACCAAGATTGTATAAATCCAAGGTGATTTGGGAAAGTTATGACCAAATTACTAAGGGGGTGTTTATAAAATCTGGAATAATGTTTTTTTAGAGTCTTTAAGTTTTAGTAGTTTAGATTTTAGGAAATTTCATGTTTTGGAAGGTTTAGGAAATAGGAAAACTTGTATATTAATGTTTTTAGCAAGTTTAGGATTTTAAAAATTGTGTTTTAAGAAGTTTTAAATTTTAGAAAGTTTAGGCAGCAAGTTACTTGTATTTTAGAATTTTTTCTATTTTTTAGAAAGTTCTAATTTCATTAGAAAGTAAACCTATTTAAAGGCATCCTCTCCCCCATAATTTTATAGTGAAGAAATATTAAAGTTTGGTTGAATTGGGTGTTCCCAAGGTAGGCCATGGACTTGGTTTATCTCTCCTCCAAGGGTCGATGCTAGTCATGGCTCCCATATCTCTTATTCTTCCATTGGTGTGGTCATAAGCTCCCTCTCTCCTTCAAGGTATATTTCTATTCTTTCTATAACTACTCTCTTATTCTTCTTTCTATCATTATTTTTTTTCTTTATTTTTCATAATTCATGTGCAAGTGCTAAAAACCTCCATTAAAGCACTTTCAAGTTTATGAAATTCCTTGATTTAATTGATCAATTCTTGTCGCAATTTAATGGAATTTTAGTTGTATAACTTTTGAACATGTTAGAAATTGCCATAAAAATTTTGGGAATTTTTTGATGTGTTAGAGAGGCATTTTGGTAATTTTTGTATTTTCTATCCAAAATTATAGAAGTACCCTTTATGGGTTTTGCTTTTCTTTCTTTTCTCATTTTTTGTTCTTTCTCATCCTAATCTTTTTTCTTAAATTCTATTCTCTGATTTCTTGGCTATTTACAACAACAACAACAACAACAACAACAAACAGCCTTATCCCAACTATTTGGGATCGGCTACTTATGAATTTCTTGGCTATTTATGAATTTAAATTGAATTCTTGATTTATTTTGCTTATGCACCTTTATTTTAAATTATTTGAGGCCTTAGAATTATTCTAAATCAATTTTTTGGTTTCTTACCTAGATGTGCCTAAGAAAGTCAATGATCTACTGCCTGATCTTTCTAATGTAGTTCCAGATGAGTTACCTAAGAAGCTACCTCTTATGCATGATGTGCAGCACATCATTGACTAAATATTGGGTTCTTTTTTGTAAAACTTGCTGGCTTATTGTTTGAATCCTCCTAAACATACTGAACTGAATGGGAAAATTGATAAGTTATATAAGAATTTTATAAGCGAGAACCTTAGTGTTAAAGTTGTAGGGTAAGATCTATGTAAGGGTATAAGTGTCCATCAAATGTATAACTGTCATTATGTATATTCATAGAGGTTACTGTTGGTATTCTACCAGTAGACTCCATATAAATAAAGATTTTATATGTATGAGAGAAAATACTCTCACACGATTATTGTCTAGTTTCTCTTTTCTTATTCTTCTTCACCTTCCTCTAATCTTCTACATGCAACAGGTTTTAATACTAGATTTCATCTTGGTATCAGAGCAGAAATCTAAAGGAATCTGCTATTGAAAGGAGGACTTGATTGTTGACATCAGTAAGGCCTAGGGCTGACATCAGTGGCTGTATAGTCTGTCTGACCCAGAACAGTTTTTTGATGGGTTAAAAGCATGTCTCAAATTTTTTTTTTTATAAAACCAATCCACATGAAGTTTGGACAAAATCAAGATTTTTTGGTGAAAAAATTGAATTTTCTAGTTTTTGGGATTTTGGATCATCTGAGTGACTCGGATTTTTTTGGTTTGTTGATTGGGTTGTTTTGCTTTTTGTATTCAAGGAAGAGGCATCACTGGCTGTACGGACTGTCTGACCCAGAACAGTTTTTTGATTAGTTAAGCAGGTCTCGATTTTTTTTTTTGTTTTTATAAAACCAATCCACATGAAGTTAGGACAAAATCGAGATTTTTTGGTGAAAAAATTAATTTTTTAGTTTTTGGGATTTTGGATCATCCGAGTGACTCAGATTTTTTTGGTTGTTTTGCCTTCTGTATTCAAGGAAGAGGCAGAGACAAATTTCAGAAAATTCTGAAAAATATTGAAGACTATATGATTTTTCTCCTACTCCATAGTTGCCCCCACATATTTTTGGTGATTCCTTTGTGGCTTGCAGCCTTTTGATTGTGGACAATAGGTATCAATTTATTCCCTTTAAATGTTGCTTTGTGATTTCTAAGATACATGCCTTCTATTTGGGGCTGTTTCTTTGCCACTTGGGCTATGGATGTGTTGTGCTTGACCTTATGTGTATAGGGAATTTGTTGTTTGCATTATTAGAGGATGCAAAGTTGGAATTAGTTGTCGCAAGGCTGTTTGCTGTGAAAAAAAAGAAAGATTGGTGACAATATTTAGTATCAGTTCAACATGTCTAACAAGGAGTTTGGGAATACAGGAGAGTCAGGTATTGTGTTGGGGGCTTCCAGTAGTGGGTTACCATTGGCTATCCATGGTGCAACCCCAGTGCATAGACCATCGTTGTTAAGCTAATTTGCTAATGCAGACAACATAAAGGGACTCTTGAATGTCGCACCACACGAGAGCAAGGTTCAAAACTTGTGTAATGTGTGAAATGTTTAGGGTATTTTATGGGGTTGGGTTAAAATTGTAATAAGGCCTTCCTTTAGTGCCATCGGTAGTTTTTTTTACGTGAATGGTATTTTTGTAATAAAGCAAAATTGCCAAGGTTAGTATAGGCAATTCAGGGCTGGCAGTCAGCCTGGTTTTATTGTCCTTTTTATGAGTCAAAAGTCATCTGTGGGTCCTGCTGTTGTGGGCTGGTCAACAGCTCTCAATAGGCCTAGGTTTTTAGTAGTTTTAATTTAAAGGTCTTCTTTAGAAAGTCCTAAATATAAAGGAGTCCTAGTTAGTTTAGGTTTATAATTTTGGTGTTTCAAAATTTGAGTTTAAAGCCTATTTAAAGAGGCTAGTCGACATGTAATAGGTAGACATGAATTATTGTATTTGAATTTTGGGTTATCCCCCTCTCTCCTTGGAAGTTGTGTGGCATCCTTAGGGTTGATACCTAGTCTTTTTCTTCTTTCTCTCTTTCTTCTTTTATCATTCTTCTTATTCTTCTCTCCTTTAATCTCCTATCAGTTGGACCTTCCAAAAGGGCTAATTGATTGGATTAATTTCCATTCAAATCAATTGGCTGAAACAAGAGCTGCAGGGCCAAGTCATGGCTGGATTTTCTGGAGCTTCTAAGTGTCCAAATTTCCCCCTTAAAATAAAGGTATTTGGTTCTTGGATTTTTTAGGTTTTCTTCTCCTATCTATTCTTCATATACATCTCTGAATTCCACTTAAAAATTCTCTACTGTTTTGCTGTTCCAGATATCTAATTCTAAACCTCCATTAGTTTCTTCTTAAAGTTTCAGAATATTCATTCTGTTGAAATCGCCCCTCCTAAGACCATTGCTTTCCCCTTCTTCTTTTAGGGTTTTCTTCCTCAACCTATCAGTCATCTAATTCCACAAACTTCATTCTAATTCCCTGCCTATTCTGCTCTAGAAACACATTTTGTTTTAGGTAATCTTCATCAAGTGTTACTGTGGGCTGTTCTTTCATGTGTTTTTTATACTTGTCAAAATTACTTGAAATTTTGCATGGAGATCACTTATACACATATCTGACCACCTATAAATTTCATAAAGTTCTGATGCGTTTGCAGCGGTATTTTGGTAATACCATTCTGCCCAGGATTTCTAGAACCCTAAAATCAAAAGTTTCTCTTCTAATTTTCTTGGTCTTTTCTCCTCTATGCCATCTGAGTTTTTTTAATTTGATTCCTACTTCTTTCCCTAATCTTCTTCTAAAATTTAAGGTATTTTGGTTGTTTCATACTTGGTTTTGTTTCTGTCCTTGCTTCTGCACAATTCTTTTGGCCCCTTAATTGCTGGATAATATATAGTCCATAGGCTGCACTATATTAGTTTTGGTATCCAAGATTATCATCCTACATCATTTTTGGCATCAGAGCTAGGTTACAGCTAATTCTTATCAAGCTGTGGTTCTTTCTTCTTTTACCTAGTTAATTCTTTCATAGGATCTCTCTTTCCCTCTTTTCTTTCTATGGCTTCCACCAAATGCTTTATTGCTTCTGAATTTGCTTAAGGCATCATTTAGCTCATATTAACATCACTATGAATTCCATGGAGGCCACTTTGGCAACGATAAAATTTTCCCTTTTAGGGTCCACACCAGCTCCATCTGCCCCTATCTTATCAATGCCTACCCCATTGCAGAGCACAACGTCAACAAGGAAACGGTTGGTGTTATCACCACCCATTCTTCTTCCATCAGTCCAAAACAAGCACAAACCTTTGCCAAGGCGGAACAAACTTTCCATCCGATCCATGGCCACACCCAAGGCGTGATGGTTCCTGCAATAAGTTAATACTTGGTCCACCACATTCACTGCCACTTTTGTGAATTCCAGACAGATCTTTGAGTGGGAGTTGTGATGAAGAGTGGCCACATCAAAATTTGAGGTCTTCTCCCCACCTCGGGAGAATGATGTAGACAACATAAAGGGACTCTTGTATGTGCCACCACACAAGAGAGCAAGGTTCAAGTCTTGTGTAATGTGTGGGATGTTTAGGGTATTTTAGGGGGTTGGATTGAACTTATAATAAGGCCTTTAGTGCCATGGGTAGTTTGGGTTTATTGGAGGTCATTTTTGTAATAAGAAAAAATTGCCAAGGGTAGTATAGGTAATTCAGTGCTGGTCATCAGCCTGGATTTATTGTCCTTTTTCTGAGTCAAAAGTCATGTGTGGGTCCCCTGTTGTAGGATGTTAGACAACTCTTAATAGGCCTAGGTAGAAGTAATTTTAATTTATAGAATATCTTATTTAGAAAGTCCTAGATATTAATGAGTCCTAGTTGGTTTAGGTTTCTAATTTTGGTGTTTCAAATTTTGAGTTTTAAGCCTATTTAAAGAGGCTAGTCGACATGTAATACGTAGACATGAATTATAGAATTTGAATTTTGGGTTATCCGTCTCTCTTCTTGGAAGCCTACGGTTGATCCCTAGTCTTGTTCTTTCTCTCTTTCTTCTTCTATCATTCTTCTTATTCTTCTCTCCTTTAATCTCCTATCAATTGGAGCTTCAAAAAGGGATAATCGATTGGTTTGGTTTCCATTATATCAGAGAAATCAAATGGCCGAAACAAGAGTTGTAGAATCAAGTCACGGCTGGATTCTAAGTGTCCAAACCGCCCCCTTGAAATAAAGGTATTTGGCTCTTGGATTTATTAGGTTTTCTTCTCCTATCTATTCTTCATATACATCTCTGAATTCCACTTAACAATTCTCTACTGTTTTGCTGTTCTAGATATCTAATTTCTAGCTTCCATTAGTTTCTTCTTAAAATTTCAGAATATTCATTCTATTGAAATCTCCCCTCCTAAAACCGTTGCTTTCCTCTTCTTTCTTGTAGGGTTTTCTTCCTCAACCTACCATTCATCTAATTCCACAAACTTCTTTCTAATTTCCCATTTTTCTGCCAAGCTTTTGCCCTAGAAACACATTCTGTTTTGGGTAATCTTCATCAAGTGTTTATGCAGGTTGCTCTTTCATGTGTTTATATACTTTTACTCGTTAGAATTACTTGAAATTTTGCATGGAAATCACTTATACAGTTTCATAAAGTTTACTATTTTACTCGTCAGAATCACCTGTAAAATTTCATAAAGTTTTGACACGTTTGCAGGGGTATTTTGGTAATTTTACTATTATATATTTTCCCTAATCTTCTAAATTATAAGGTATTTTGGGTGTTTCATACTGGCTTTTATTTCTATCCTTGCTTTCGGACAAGTCTTTTAGGCCCTCAATTCCAGGATAATACAACCCATAGGCTGCACTATATCAGTTTTGGTATCCATGCTTATCACCCTGCATCATAAGCTTGATGGGATAAACTATTTGGAGTGGTCCCAATCTGCTAAGATGTATATCGGCCGGAGAGGGAAGCTTGGGTATATTAATGGCTGTGTGAAAGCGTCATCTGTTTTACATACTTAGGCTTATGATAAATGGGAATCTGAGACCTTGACCGTCATGTCGTCGTGGTTACTCCACTCAATGCAACTCCACTTTAGTAGGGGTTTCTTATTCCTTAGAACAACTAAGGAGATATGAAATTCGACAGCCCAGACTTATTCACAAATAAAGAACTTTGTTCAAGTCTATCAATTGAACCAAGAGATTTCCCATCTTTGTCAGGGGGAGAAGAGTCTTGGGAGTTATTTTGCAGCTTTGCATAGTATGTGGGAAGAGTCGGACCACTATGAAACATTTTAAGTCAGTCTACCCACAAGATGCCATTGCTTATATAGAAAAGATGGAGCGAATCAGAATCTTTGAGTTCCTGGATAGGTTGAATGCTGATTTTGAGCTAGTTCCGGTCCAGATTTTGAGTATAGATGTTATTCTGTCCTTGAATGGGGTATATGCATTTGTCCAAAGTGAGGAAAGTAGGAAAAAGGTCATGCAACAATATTCTTCTGGGACTCCTAAGAGATCTACTTTGATCTCTACTTTAGCCCCTCAAAAAGGAGGTAAAAGTGCCTTTAAGAAACATTAGAAAAATAGTTATGATGACAAGGAAAAGATACCCTTGAAATCTGACCCTATTGATGAGAAGCTAAAGTTTGTCATTGTGGGAAGATGAGACATATGAAAGAACATTATTGGGATCTTGTGACTTGTGAGACGTCCTGAAAAAATTTAACAACCCTGGTCCAATGAGAGATAACTTAGGTTCCTCATATGAGAGAGATATGGGCATGGGTTGTGCTTCCTTGAAGATGGCTAGTGCCGACACTGTTCCCTCAGGTGATGTTTCTTCTAGGTGGATGGATACAGTTCTTGAAGTAGAACTTGATAGCATCCATAGATTCATATCCCAGGTGGAGGGTCCAATGGCAACATCTCATCCATCTACTTCATCATTTGCCTCTTCTCAATCATGTACCGATGACACTGCCCTTCATGTATCCTCCACCACTTCTCCATCCTAGATCATTGATTCCGGGACCCCAGATCACATGACAGGTCTGTCTTCCTTATTTTCCTCATATTCTATTAGTTCTGGCTGTGTGTCACAACATTCTATGGAGTTTGGTAAAATAGCTAGAAGAATAGTGGTTAATTGAAGAATTCCCAATAAGGGTATTATAATAAATACCAATAATAAAAGAAATAAGAAGAGAAATGGGGGTGTCGGGCTGCAAAATCGATGACCCCAACCTTGCGAAAGAGAGAAGGAGAGAAGAGGAAAAGAGGAGAAAGAAGGAAGAGAAGACGAAGAAGAAGGACGAAAAAGAAGAAAATGAGAGATAGTGTCCATAGAGAGTGAGAAAGGCTTGTAAACACAGCTCACAGATTTCTTTTCTCTTAGTTTTCCTTTTCATTTTCGTTGTAATTTGTTTGAACTTTTAGTACTGTACTTTAAAGACTAAACATCATTGTACGGGTGTGAATGTGCTTCTTTGCTATGTATTATTGCTTTTAAATAAGTTTTAGGTATGTTTTCAAATACTTTGATGCTTGTTATTCATTTTTTAAATATAAAATTTACATAAAATATAACAAAATTATAAATTAATAAATAAATAAATTGCCGCATCCCTGCTGTATCGTGTCCTAGTTTTTCAAGAATTGCCGTGTCATTGTGTCCGTATCGTATCGTACCCGTGTCCCGTGTCAGTGTTCCTGCTTCCTCGGGTAATACTGAACAATTAATAGAGTTATTAGAACCCCGAATGATTCAGCCATCTGTATTTTGCTCATCAAATTATAAATATTCTAAACACAATGCAAGATACAGCAGTGCCAGCTTGATACCATATGCATTCCACTCTTTTGTATGTTGGCATCAATCTGAATTTTTTCTGTTAGCTCCTTCCAAGTTAATAAGGAAATTCAGTGGAATGTTTAACAAAATCCATCAACATAAGGTCCTTCAATCATGTCTCCTAAAAAATTCCTACTTAGCAAAGAATGAGCCCCTTAACAGTAGCTGTCTGCATCAGACAATCAACAACGTCATCCAGCTTCAGTCCGTTTTTGTGATACTGCAAGTATTTGGGTTCATCCCATTATCTATTGGAGTTCTGGATATACTCTGAGATTAGCATTAATTATTGTTATTATGTTATTGTCAGTATTTAAATTTCTAGCAGAACAATGCTTTGATTAGTGTGTAAGCTATGACTTACTACTGTGTTAGAATCACAACATCAAAAACATGAAATTTGTTAGATGATAGAGAGCTTCTGTCTTTTAAATTTTTTTCTTGTCTGATTCCTAACTTTCAACATGTATAGTGCAGGAGATATTCGCCGGGCTAATGGTCTTCTTGCACGTTATCGCTTTGTGCTTCATGAAGGCGGTGGTCCTTCAATTTTGATGTACAACTTATTAATGAAGGTTCTGTGCTGAGATAATGTTCAATGTGACAATAACTATTGAAATGTTTTGTCTATTTAATTAGTGATTGACAATTTCATGGTTTATTTCTTTGTTTTGATCTAAAATTGTGTTTGATCTTCAATTTTCCAGGGATACATAAACATGGGTTTTCCTCAGAATGCTTTGACTGTGCATGATGAAATAATTCGCCAAGGATTGAAGCCAGATAGGCTCACCTATAATACTCTAATCTTTGCATGTGTCAAGTCTGGAAAAATGGATACTGCAATGCGGTTGTTTGCGGAAATGAAGGTCTCAAGCAAGTGGTTGAAAGGCCAGTTTAGAGCAATACAAATATTTTTTTAATTGTACAAAAGCATTATTCAGTGTATTTAAATAATTATTTCTCCTTATTCCAGGATGAAGCACAGAAAGTTAACTGTCATGATCTTTTTCCTGATGCTGTCACTTACACTACCTTACTTAAGGTCAGTTATTGACTTATGACATTATTTATATTGGTGACTTTTATTTATTTGTTTATTTATTTTTGTTATTATTCTTGTATAATAATGAACTAAAATCACTTATTAATATATGTGGAGAAGATTTCGAAAAGTAGGGTCTCGAAAGTTTTTGCCAGTCCACCTAAATTGCAATAAAATAGTCAATGGTTACTGAGTTATTTATATACTAGTTGGAGTAAACAT
Organism: Platanus orientalis; assembly: GCA_025762735.1. Lineage (NCBI taxonomy): Eukaryota > Viridiplantae > Streptophyta > Magnoliopsida > Proteales > Platanaceae > Platanus > Platanus orientalis. The sequence goes on along the minus strand of JAOXJP010029305.1, from coordinate 7,216 downwards.
TCTTAAGGATTTTGGCAATATAATATATATTTTTAATGTATTGGTTGGTACTGAGAAGAAGGATTTTTCTTTTCCTTTTTACAAATGTTTAAAGTTTTTATTTATTGTTTATTATTTATTATTTTTATTTTCTTCTAATTTGTATTTAAACACTGATTGTTTCTCTTCTCCTATTTCTTATATTAGAAGAATTCCTTGCAGGGTTTTGGTCATGCCAAGGACCTGATTTCAGTGCAGAAGATTGTGATGGAAATAAAATTATCGAATGATCTGTTTATTGATCGAGTTGCATACACTGCAATGATTGATGCATTGCTAAGTTGTGGCTCAATTAGAGGTATGCTACTCCTGTTACCCACTGAAGCCCTATCTTTGTTTACACAATCTTGAGGCTCTGATTTTAATAATTTATATCTTCGTCCTAAATGGCACCCATGAAGTAGAGAGAGAGAGAGAGAGAGAGAGAGAGAGAGAGAGAGAGAGAGAGAGTTATAGAAACAATCAGAAGGTGTTAAAATATTATCTCTGTTTTAATAAATAAAGACAGTTTTGTTTTAATTTGTATTCTTACTCTTATAATTCTTGGGATACATCACAATGGATATTAATACAAACTAGGGATATGTACAAATTCATCAATCATTAGTTAGAAGGTCCACACTCATTTAAAGGCTGGTAATTAAGTGTATCCACTTAAAAACCAATACAAATTCAATTTTCACTTTGTCCTTGTATTTGTGCTAATTCCACCCACAATAATTGTTTTAACAATAATAGCAAATGAAAGAACAGTCAGTTTAGGGGGTATCAAACACTACAATATTTATGATGCAGTACCACATAAGGGGTCAATCAATGAACCAAAGCAAGTGTGTGGGAGTGGAATAAAGGCTCAAAACAGTGTGCACACTGGGGTTTTATGGTGGTGTAATGGGGAAAGATGAGTGACTTTAAAGGGCTTCAGGTTGGGTCTAAATAATAGGCTATTTGGGGTAGAGTGTGGGACTGGTATAGAAGCACAGGCTTCACTCAGGTTCTTAATCAAACAGGTGGCATGTGGTCTGGAGATTATAAGGGTAACAGCAAGTTACGTTTTGAAACCACTGTCAAAACATCAGAGGATGATCTGATTTATAATGCAGGGTATTATGTGGAAAATTTAGGCATAACACAGAGAATAACATCCAGCTGTATGCTGATTTTCTGTGGTCAGATTTCTCCAAGTTCTCTTCGAAAGGATCAATCAAAATCCAAAAAAATAACATTACAAAGGCTGCCATAAGGAGTATTAGAGCCTGAAACTTCTTATTCCAGATCTGAAACTGTAAAGAGGGTTGATCAATGAATGCTGCAGGGTCTGCCCAAGGGATCCTTGGTGTTTTCTTGAAAGAAAACAAATGAGTTACGATTAGGAGAGTGATCACAGGTTATAGAAAGAGATTTCGGGGATTTAATGGATGGAAAACAGAAAAGGAGAGAATGAAGAATAGACTAGTATCTTATGAGGAAATCACCAACCTTCTTGTTCCTTGGAAATCACCAACCAAGGCTTCCAATCTTGGCAGCATAAGCTGGAGAAAGAAACCAGAGAAATAGCCTCTACTCGTTGGAGAGGAGAAAACACAAATTTTATTTATCATATTTATTAGAAGTTTCAGTACAAAATGTGGGAGCTGTTTTATAAGCCCAACCCCCCCTAACTCAATCCTAGCCATCAGCCACAAGATACTCTCCCCCATCAAATTGTGTGGAAGAGATATTTCGCTGCAAAAACCCTATTTTGAAGCTATTTACAATTTTGTCCTATATAAAAAACTAAAATTCCATCCATGTTCTATCTTTAATAATTAATAAAATATAAACTAAGACAATAAAAGTATAATAAATGGACTCAAAACTAAACCAAAGACTCTATATTGTATCTTCATGTGTGCCTTCCATGTGCCTTCTTTCTTCTCTTCATGTGTGGACCCCACTAGATCCATGTGTGGGTCCCACCTTGCTTGCCATGTCCTCGTCAATTTATATATGTGAGAAGATATGATCTTCAAATGATCTTGTTAGATTGTGGAATGTTGCTTCAAACCGAGTCTAGTGGTTTTGAAGTTCTATTCATGTTCCGAAAGGTTCATTGTACTATAGTTGACTCATATACATGTTCTTTGTTCATTTTGGAATTGCTTTGTCATTCCTGAATGATTGTATGATGATGAGGTACATGCAAGAATAATAGGATCCTTGATGTTGTGTTTCATTTCACTTAAGAGATTCTGTTACATAATAGAAATATATACATATGCTTATGCATGCAAACATACACAAACACTTCCATCCACACAGAGATTCATATCTAAACGTTTGAAACCTTTGACCTGCTGGTGCCTATTGTTGGAGATTATGCTAAACACCTACCCATTAAACCAAACAAGATGAAAGCAACAATAATCAAAGCAAATAAAACAAGAGGAGTGATCAACTGTAGCAAATTTTGCTGTAGCTTTTTGTAGCACAGCCCCAAAAATGGATATTTTGTCTTTTAACATGGGTTGTTTTGTCTTTTAATATGTGGTTTTTGTCTTTTTGTGATCTTTTTGGTTGTGCTACAAAAAGCTATAGCAAAATTTGCTATAGTTGATCATTTGGCATAAAACAAACCACAAGCAAACGACAAAGAACATAAGGATTTATGTGAAAAACCCCAAGTTGGGGAAAAACCACGGGAGCCATAGAGATTCATAGAAAGCTTCATTATTCTTGGAAGATTACAAGAATTTTCTCTCAATCTCTCACAAAACCACTTTTTCTCTCTCTTTTCTCTCTTACCAAATCATAAACGACAATAGAAACCTTATATACATCATAGAGGTCGAGCTTGATAGGAATCCCTTTCTTTCACGGGCCTTCTAAAACAGTTCGCGCTTGATTTTGCCGCCGTTAGGCCGGTCCACCAGAAATCGGATCGGTCTAGGCTGCCTAGACTGTCCATCATCAAATTGGACCGGTCTACTTTGCTTCTATAGATTTTCCTGCACAACATCCAAACAATGCTAGACCGATCTAGATTACTCTCGGATCCGTCCGGCCCTTCGGACTGGTCTAAACTATCAGTTACAGTTTTGTTCCACCTACTTCACTCACAGCAGGCTCCACTCCAACAATCTCCCACTTGGAGACTAGAGACTAATGTCCTTCCCGTTGTCTAGCTTGCTTATATCTGTGATGAGACATCTTCCTTTCTGTGAATCTCTTACAGCTCTTCTTCTTCATCTTTACTCATGAAGACCAACTGAAACTTTTAAAAACTCCAGTTTCTATATTGTCACCACCTAGGTTAGCATATCTATTGGATTTTCATCCATATGGATCTTTTCTAACTTTAACACTTATTCCTCTAGGAGAGATCTTATAAAGTGATACCTCCTATCAATGTGCTTCTTCCTTGCATGAAAGGACCTCCTATCAATGTGCTTCTTCCTTGCATGAAAGGATGAATCCTTCGTGGGATTAATAGCTCTCTGACTATCAATGAATAGTTTGTTATTCTGTTGCTTCTTTTCCAACTCTTCCATGAGGTTTTTCAATCAAATCAATTCCTTGCTAACCTCGATTGTTGCAATGTATTTTGCTTCTGTTAAGGAAAACACAACTATCTTCTATAGTGGAGACACCCAACTAACTGCCGAGTCCCCCAAGGTAATCACATACCTCGTCTTACTCCTCTTGTCTTTATCACTTGACAAGTCCGTGTCTACATATCCTTGTAACTGTATTTCCTTCCCTCTAAAACACAAAACTGTGTTAGTGGTCCCTCTTAAGTCTCTCAAGATACACTTAACTGCTTCCCAATGCATCCTTTCGAGTTTTCTCACGAGTCTACTCAATTCCCACTACTTGAGCTATATTCGGTCTAGTACTGACTATGACGTACATCAAGTTGCCTACCGCTGAAGCATGGAACCCTAGACATATAATCTTTATCTCTTTTAGTACTAGGAGAATCTTTATAGGAGAGTTTCAAATGATTATCTAGTGGGGTACTAACTGGCTTTGCATCTTGTATGTTGAATTTCTTTAGTACATTTTCAACATATTCTGCCTAAGACAACCACCATGTATATTCTTCTTGTTTTGTGATTCTTATCCCAAGAATTTGTTTTTTACTCCCAAGTCCTTCATCTCAAGCTCCTTTGACAACTACTTTTTCAAGTTGTTTATCTTATGTATGCTTGATCCTACCACAAAGATATCATCTACATACAAGAGTAATATGACATACCTATCATCAAAGGTTTTGCTATAGCAATAATAGTCCACATGGTATCTTCTTTATCAATTCTCCGACATGGACTTGTCAAACTTTAGATACCATTGCCTTGGGGCTTGGTTCAACCTATATAAGCTCCTCTTGAGCTTGCACACCATTTCCTCCTTTCCTTCTACTTCTTACCCTCATGGCTACTGCATGTAGAGATGTTTTCTTCCAAGTTTCCATGGAGAAAAGTTGTTTTCATATCTAACTACTCAAGATGTAGATCTTCCACTGCCACAATGCTTAGCACCACTCTAATGGTGGTCATCTTCACAACTGGAGAAAATAGTTCTAAGTAGTCAACACATTTTTTTTGTTGACACCCTATCAATACCAGTCTAGCCTTGTATCTCTTATTCCCATCATGCTCTTCCTTTAACTTGTACATTCATTTGTTGTCTATTGCCTTCTTTCCTTCAGTTAGTGAAACTAAGTCCTATGTTTGGTTTGTAATCAAGGACTTTATCTCTTCATTCATGATATGCTCCCATTTAATTCTTTCATTAACCTTCAATGCTTCATCATATCATTCCGGTTTCACCCCCATCTGTCAACAACAAATAGTACAATGAATGAGAGAATCGTTGAATTCTCCTAGGAGTCCTTGAAGACCTTAGTCCTAGAGTATGTGTTTGAGACCTCATTTGTTGGTTTTTTTTGGGCATCTCATTGTCTTCAACTCTTGATTCTTCATCCTAAAAATGTCCTCAAGTTCCACTTACCCATTTTTGTCTTCATGTTCTTTTGCCTTATCTTTGTACATAGTCTTTTCATTGAATATCATGTTTCTGCTTCTAATGATTTTTTGGTTTTCATCATTCCAAAACTAATACCCAAACTCATCAGAACCATACCCAATGAAATTGCACTTCTTTGACTTTGCATCTAGCTTGTTTCTATGATCAGCATCAATATGAACATAAGATGTACAACCAAACCACTTTAAGATGTGAAAGGCTTACTTCTTTTTCTGTTCATGCTTTTTTCCGATAGTTCATCATCTAATGATACTGAAGGTCTTCTATTGATCAAGTATATGGCCGTGCTTACTGCATCCGCTCAAAACTGTTTGGACAACCTTACATGCAACCTCATGCTTTTGACTCACTATAAATTGTCCTATTTATCTGCTAAGCTATACCTTTTGCTGTAGTGTGTGTGGTAATATTTTCTCTTCTGATTCCATTCAAAGCACAAAACCTCTCAAATTCTTTACTGCAATATTCCTTTTCATTGTTAGACCTTAAACACTTAAGCCTCAAACCTATTTCATTCTCAACCAAAGCTCTCCACTTATTAAACACTTAAAATACATCAAACTTACGTTTGAGGAAATAAACACATAATTTTCTGGTTGCATCATCAATAAAAGTAACAAAGTAATAAGAGCCACCATGATAACATACTTGAGTAGGTCTCCATATATTAGTGTGGATCAGTTTAAATTTACCGAGCTGTGCTATCCTTCTTATTTGATCTTCCATTTTTCCAAAATGCAATTTTTACAAAATTCCAAGTTTAAAACTTTTAAACCTGGAAGTTTGCCTTCGGTGTGGAGAATCTTCATCCATTTCTCGCTTATGTGCCCAAGCTTGTGCCATGTGCTTGAAGTAACACCCATTTCAACTACATCAATGATGCCATGTTTCCCGGTCAAATAAAGTGTACATTGTTTCTTTCCACAAGCTATCACTACGACACCTTTGGTTACTTTCCACATGTCTCTGAAAGTAGTTATATGTCTCAAGCTTTTAAGTTAGAGGACATAAATTAAATTTCTCTTTAATCTTGGTATATGTCTTATACCATTCAACAACTATGTATCTCCATTAGGTAAACTCAACCAAACATCTCCCTTCCCAACTATGTTGCAGGCCTTGTTATCTCCAAGATAGACTTTGCTATAGTTCTCTGGCACATAATTCAGTAATGTCATCTAAAATATTTGCAGAAGCCTCCTTCTCTTTATTGCCGTGTTGCTTCTTCTTCTTTGCTGTCAATAATCCTTCTTGAGGTGTCATTTCTTGCCACAATTCCAACATTCCACTTTTGGCTTTGCTGACTTAGACATTCTCCTAGATTTTGATCTCTCATGGTCTTACCATCTTTCAACAGCTCTTCCTCTACCTTTTACATTCAGTGCACTCTCACTTGATGATGTTTCTCTTGATGTTTTTCTATGGACTTCTTTGCTGAGTATTACTTACCACATCATCGAATTTCAGGCTTTTTGAACCCAAGGAATTTTTCAATGCTATAACTACGTCATCCCAATTTTCCAGTAAAGAGGATAAGATCAACAAGGCTCTTTATCATCAAAGTTGATTCCTACCGAGGTTAATTGACTTGTTAATGTGTTGAACTTGTTTAGATGTTCTACAACGGTTCCACCCTTAGCCATCTTCATATTGAACAACCTCTTCATTAAAAATGCTTTATTTGATGATGATGGTTTCTTATACATCTGCGCAAGGGAAGCCATGAGATCTTTATTGGTTTTCTTTTTTGAAAATTTGAAAGCAACTGATGACGATGAAGAGAGTTTGATCATACCTAAGGCCTTCTTGTCGAGCACCGCCCAATCCGTGTCTGATATCGACTTAGGTTTCTTTGCTTTTCCTCTAAGAGGTTGATAGAGATTTCTCTAATACAAGAAATCCTCTATTTACATCTTTTATAGTGCAAAGTTCGTACCATTGAATTTTTCAACCCCAAACTTTGTGGATTCATCCGCTTGAGCTGCCATTGCTCCCACTCAAAACAAAGTCCCGCACTTCCTTGGCTTTGTTAAAACCAGCATTCCAAACCTTAGTTCTGATACCAATTGTTGGCATGGTATCAAATATCTCGAAATATCTTAAATATCTTCCGACATATGTCCATGTCTACCAGGACCGACACGATATA
>JAOXJP010029294.1:0-16908 GCA_025762735.1 Platanus orientalis | reverse complement strand
AGGCTATATCTGTTTGCAAATATTTTGATAGAAAATGTGAAAATATATATATATATATATATATATATATATATATATATTTTGGAAAAAGTTATGTTTCTCAATTGAAAAAGGATCTCCTACACTTACATTTGTCTGTGAGGACATGGGGGAACATAAAAATTGGGTGTAGGAGATCCTTTTCCAATTGTGAAACATAACTTTCTATGAAGAAAAAAATTATTTTCTCACCCTTTCTTCCAGTTTCTGTCAAAACCTTTGCAAACAGACAAAGCCTAAGAAATGATCCACTCCACCTAGTAGAGAATCAAAGTCGCCAACACCCCATGCTCGGGTGGTTGAGGCGTAAGTCTTCCCTAAGGAAGACCCAAGGTCGATTCCCTGGAGGGAAGGGGGGAGAGCAGTGAACAATAGTTTCTGCCTGCTCAGGTAGTTAATAGGGGGGGTGTCTGGGTTGAGCAGTGCGCAGTCGAAAAGTAGTATGCTCAGGTTGACAACTGATGAAGTAGGCCCACGTGGCCAAGACAAACAACAAAATGTTTGCAAATATTCCCCTCTCGACAGAACATGTGATAGCAATTGCCACAAGAATAGCCAATGAGTATCATGAGATAGCTTTACTGGAGAATAGGATGGTACCATAAGCCACCAGGTCTGGTTCTTCAACAACTTCAAATAATTGTTCAGATTGGTGGAATCCCCTTACTATTGCCACTCTTAAAACAAATGTGGATAGAGCTATAGGTTTCTTTGGTGCTTTTACAGCAATTGTTCGAGATTATAAGGATCTTTCATGGGAAGTACATCTAAGGCTTTTCAAGGGTGTATTGTGGAAGAAGCTGAAGCATTAAGTTTCTTCATTGGGCTTCAAATGGTGCAAGAGTTTGCTCCCCATCAAATGATAATTGAAGGGGACTGTCTTGTAGTTTTCATGCTTCTCCTTGAGCCTAAAAGCAATCCTCCTTGGCATATTAGAGCAATCATTCTAGGTTTTTGAAACACAATGAAGATTTCTAGGAATATTCACATTTCATATGTTCTCTGGGCCAGCAACAAGGCTGCTCACTCTATGGCAGCTATCGTGGCAAGTGCTATCATGGCAAGTGACCATGTATCTTAGGTTTGGAATTGTTCTTATGCTTTGGATGAATAACCTTTGTTATTGCATCCGATATTCATCCGAATCCTGTAAACAGATGCCTTCAGTAATTGAATGAATTGAACTGTGGCACTTGACTAAAAAAATAAAATAAATAACATTGTGCCCGATGAAAAGGGTGTCTCAGTAAATACACATGGACCAAAGAATTGTGTTATAATCAATACTGTTGTGCACAAAACCTAGATTTGGGATTGTATGCAACAAAATAGAATTGAGAAAATAATGCAAGCAACAATCACACAAAGAAGAAGACGATTTACATGGTTCGGCTTGAAGCATACGTCCACAGGAGGAAACGGCAAGAGAGATTTTAGTATATGTTAAGTTGGTTTTTAGTTATTGAATGAATTGAGCTGTGGCACTTGACCAACAAAAAAAAAATGTAACATTATGCCTGACGAAAGGGTGTCTTAGTAAATACACATGGACCAAAGAATTGTGTTCTGGTCAATACTGTTGTGCAGAACCTAGATTTGGGATTGTATGCAACAAAATAGAATTGAGAAAATAATGCAAACAACAATCACACAAAGAAGAAGACGATTTATGTGGTTTGTCTAGCTTAAAGCATACATCCATAGGTGAAAACGCTGAGAGAGATTTTACTATAAGCAAAAAACAGATATTACAATGAACAGTGCAATGACATAGAAATCAAGAAACCCCCCAATGAAAACCCCCTAAAACCCTATTCTATGTGGGTCGGATCCAGACCCCAAATCAGATCAAGAATCTGGGTCAAAAAATTTTGGCCAAGGGCTTCGCCATGGGACCCATGGCATAAACAGGTCATATTCAGATTTTTCTTCAGTTTGTCATCCGGGTTACATATGGGGGTGAATACAAGATATTAACCCAACAAATACATTGTAAATAAACATGTGTATTTATTGAAGCACCATTTGTTAGGCATCGTGTCATGTGTTGGGTAGGTACTGGTAGGTATCTCAGATGATCCAAACTCTATTGTGTCTCCCTTTAAATTCTTCATTTAATTGAAAGAGTCCAAACATGGTTGTGTTCCTTCCATTAAAATTTTTGTAGAGATAACCAGGATACATGCCGTACATGATTTTGATGCTCAATGGGGTCTCAGGAATGTTTACTGTTTGCCAAAAAAAAAAAAATCCAACCTGAAATCAAGTAGTATTCGCTTGCTTGGGTTGAGTCCCACCAAAGTTTGTACTCATACTCTGGTTGAGTGAGTCTGAGTCTATCCTAGTTATGACTAAAATTATTAGATGAAAACGATAAGTAATGCTTGGTTTTGTTTGACCATCTATTTATTCACTTCTGGTTCTTATATTGGGCCCATTTGATGATAATTTTTTGTAGACCTGACATGTGTCCACACATAGTACATATTTGTGCTTAAGGACAATAATTGTACACAATGCCCCCGCAACAAGGGTGATTGCAACATTATCTATTTAGGAAAGAAGTTTTGGGCTGGGATCCCCATGGTAGTATTCCACAGTACAGTAGATTGCATCTCCAAGGATCTTATTTCTTCCATGAAAGGTACTGTAAAGCAGAATTTCAAATTAGAAACACACAGGCTTGATCACCAATGACAAAAGTGTCCATGAGGGGGAGCCTATGGATAGTTATTTGGCTGCTTTAGGTGCCATGTAAGATTCAAAGCTTTCTTTCTTTGGAAAGCTTGCCACAAGACCCTAGCAGCCCAACTGGGACTACATAAATGCATCATAAATGTTGTGTTTTACAGTAAATATTTCAGTATGAATAACAAGATAAATAAATAAAATAAGATCAAATCAGGAAAAAAAAAAAAAAAAAGGAAACACCAAGATTTACATGGTTCAACAATGTGCCTTCGTCCACGGAAGATAAACAAGTTTCTTCATTATAAGAATGTGAAAATCCATACAAGAATGTGTATTTCCAAAACCCGAAAACCCACTTTGTTTCCCCTTGAACATGCTCTCTCTCACACTCTTAAACCCTGAAGAAACCCAAAGAATCCCCTTGAGCGTCTACTCCTCAACTCTCTCTTCCTTTTTTTTTCTTCCTAATATTTATATTAGGATTTTCATCTCTATGGATGAGTCATTCAAGACTCCACTCCTTAAAGGAGTCTTTACTCCAACAAAGTCCTCACCATTGGATCTTAAGATGATCTAACAGCTTTGAAAATAAAGACAAATACGACAATAGATATTAACCCACTTTGCCCAATACATTTGGTGTTGAGGAATCATTCATTCACTGTCTGGTGACTTGCCCGATAGCATCAATTAAATATTTGGAACCAAGGCCTTAGAAATGTATTCCAGACAAACTCACACACTCCCTCCTTTGTGGAATGTTTGAGTTTCTAGGTAAATTTTAAATGGGAGTTCATGGCTTATTGATTCCACCATCTCCTTTACACTAATCAGATGGTCTCACAGTTGACCTAGGTCCTTGAAGGGGCGGACTCTACACACAAGAGACGAGTGAAGGTCAAGGAGCTAGCACCGACGAGGGCCCAACTTCTAGCTCTCTAACGATCAAGTTAGAAAAGCAGGGGGATTGTAGGAAGTATAACTCCTCTCTATTAGAGTTTCTGATATCTCATATCTAAAAGATGAAGTGGTAACTGTATTTATAGGCTCGAGTAATGGCGTATCAGGGCGGATCTCGTATGTCACTTTCATCCCACGTTCTCGCATGTCGCTTTCCCCCATGTTCTTGTTTGGCACTACTGGCCACGTCTCTCCTACCTTTTCTATCATTTTCTCAGAATTAACAGGTTTGCTGTAAAGGATATTCTATCCAAATAACAGTTTTGGATCATGCTTATCTTTAGGCTGAGTCGGTCGGGGTTGTCATCTCTTGTAGTCGAGGTCTCCTCAAGAATTAAGGGGCCCTAGGGCCTCGAGTGGTTTTTTGGATGTCAGGTACCTTAAATGACGATCGGGGTTATTAGCGAGATGCTCGGGGTTGAGTACCGAAGGATGACTCCATTTTTTGGTCGGGGGTTTCAGTGTCAGGCTAATCGGGGGGCCTAAGGCCGGCCCCCTTTGGAACTTTCTAGGTCGGTCTTTCTTAGGTCGGGGTTACATTGGTTAGTCAGGACTGGCTAATAGGGTCCTTAATGTAGTTTTCCCCATCAGTTGTCCCCTATTCCTGGGTCTAAGGTTACGTGGCCTGGGAATACGAATTGTTTGTGTTCATCACTTACTATTTTGGACGTTGACAGCGTGTCGTTTCAACTATCGAGGTGGTGCTGGTTGGGGATGGGCTCTAATGATGGTCTCGCATTTAATGGGTCTCAATAACCGAGAGGATATGTCAATGCTGGTTACAAGTCATGTCAAGCATCATGTTATCTTGGATCTCTAGGTTATCCAACGGCTTTACATGAATCTCTTTAATGTTTCGAGATTCGTGCACCTTTTCATTTCCTAGGTTTAATTTGTCAACCCTTGGATTAGCGACACGTGTAGGGTTGAGGATAGTCGAGGCTCTATAAATATTTTCTTCGACACTGTTCAAGTTTTCTTTTATCTTTGCCTCTCATCTCTCTTAAACCTCTGTTTTAGGCGATTCCTGGCGAGTCTCCTACGTTCCCGCAAGGCACTATTTTTGCCTTTACCTTCTGCTGCATCTCCTGGGTCATTTTCTACTCTTCTTCGGCAATCTCCTCTCTTCTAGGTGACCGTTATTCGCCTTATTCCGGCGTCCTTCTCAAGTCCGTTCCTCTTCAGGTATCTTTTCTTCAGGCCATCTTTTTGCTTTTTTTTTTTCTGTTCTCATGTTTTCCTTTCATTGTTATTCGGTTTTTCCTTCTTCTCCGGCATATTTGCACTTGTGTTTTTCTTTTTCTTCTTTCTTTCCGTTATCATTTTCCAGCTTCCCTTTTTCTAGTAGTGTTCACCTTAGTTTCAATTTAGTTTTTTGTTTTCGTTTTTCCCTGTATTTGTCCACTCATCTAGATGGTGTCCGAGGATACTTCCGATGACTTATCGGAAGTCTAGCAAAACCCGATGGAGCAGGCTACCAAGTCGGCTCCAACTAATGCCCAAGGGGTAGCCGGGGAGATCGCCCCCGAAGAGGACTTTAAGGCCTCTTAATACGGCTCCGAGTTGGGGACAAAAACCCTCGCAAGGTATTATACTACCTACCTTGTTCCTAAGGGGGTAGTTTTTTCAGCACCCGGAGATATTTGGGCTTTTGAAGCCCTTACCAACAGTGTAACGTTGTACTAGCAAGCCCTTATGGCAGGCCTCAGGTTTCTCAGGGAACTGTTACTTTGCCTTGGCCTGGCACCTAGGCAATTAGTGCTTAACGCCTGGCGAATAGCTATAAGATGTATGATCCTATGGGAACTGACCTTCAAAGGGAAGCATTACCTCACCCTTAATGAATTTTTTCTTTGTTACTTCCCTAAAGAGCAAGAGTTGAGGTGGTTCTTTTTTGCTAGTTAGGACCCGACGCTTACTTTGGTGATAAGGCTCACGAGTTCAAATAGTGGGTGGAGGACCCGGTATTTCTTCGTCTCGTGTGAGGGATGGGAAAGCCTCCTAGACAAGGACCTTGAAGTGAAGTTCAACCACGCATGGGCGTCGGTCATCAGCCTAATAGGTAACCTATCGATCTATCGTTGTTTGTCGCATGTATTTCCCTCTTCTGGTTTCATTTTTTACCAGTTTTTTTTAGCTAACGAGGCAGGCGAGCTGTCTGACAAGGAGGAGGCTCACATCAAGGAGGTAATAAATTACCTTATCCACGCCTACCCAAACCTTATTACGCTCACCCTACTCTACCAGTGTGGGTTTGGTCCAAACCCCGGTAGCTCACCTATCTTTATTGTATTTTACTTCCTCTTTTTTCTTTCTCCTAACTATTCTTTTTCTTCTTTGTTAGTTTCTAATCTCGAGTTCATTTTTTATGCAGCAACGAAGATAGATAGAAAGTATCTCTCCCGGGCCAAAGAAATCAGAGACAAAGCCCCTGGGGCAAAAAAGGCTGATCAACCAACGACTACTTAGGAGGAGGCGGCCACGACCTCCAAAAAGAGAAAACACCATGTCGTCTCTAGCTGTCCTTCTAGGTCTCAGGCTCCTGAGGTGGTTCCAGTTCCCCCCCAGCTCCTTCTGCTACTATCCCGGTTGTTGACTTGGATGAGGACGCTGAGGGTTCCTCTCCACCTTCTGCACCCAAGGTCTAAGTCGTGACCACTCAAAGGGCTACTCCATCGACTGCCTCCACGGCCCTTGCCGTTGAGGCCCCTATCATTGCCCCCGAGGCTCCCACTCCTACAGCCATGGCAACGGCGACTTTAACCCAGGGGGAGTCTTCTTCCAATCCTCCCCTAGCATAAGAAATGTCCTCACTGGGGCCTGGTTCTTGGTTGTTGAGTCCGAGTCCCAGGGAGGACTATCTCATGGCGGGCATTCCTCTGACTGACCTTGAGTACTTAACGAAGAACCTTTCTCTAGCCGACATGCATAAAGACATGATGCACTATATGGCCAAGGTAATACCTCCCATCTTTCGGCATTTTCTTTTTTTTCTTTCTTCATTCTTTCTCCTTTTTTTATGTACTCGGTACTAGCTTGGTTTTATTTTTGTAGACGGTGGCCTTAATAACTTCTTTCATTCAAAGATATAAATACTGTGAGCAGGTTAGGGCCAACCATCTGGATCGCCTTGCCAAGGCAAGGAATTAGAACCTGGCCCTCAAGGAGGAGGCAAAGACAGTTATCAACGGCCTCGAGAAAAAGCTGTAATGGTCTGAGGACTCTCGCAGCAACATGGTGGTAAAGGCCGCTGAGCAGGAAAACCGCATTGAGAGCTTGAATGCTCTCTTGCGAGACTCCCAACGGGATGTCGACTAGGCTAGGGACGAGTTGGGGTCCAAGAGGAATTGCTGCATCTAGGTTGAGAAAGACCTCAAGAAGGCCATCAAGAGTGCAGCAAGAAAGGCCATACCCGACATCCTGAAACAGGTGCGCCTCGAGGTCGAAGCGGAGAGAGAGAGAAAGGCAAGAGATAAGGGGGAGGCCCTCAAGGCAGCTGAAGCCCCATATTTAGCCTCGGATGCCTTTAGCATTGTCAAGGTCGACTGCTTTTGGGAAAGGTTTGAGGAATTCTGGGACATTGCAGCCGAGCGATTTTCAAATATCGACTTCTAATCTATCAAGCTCAGAGAGCCTAAGGATGAGGATGAGGAGGAAAAGGAGGTTGGCCAAGGAGATATCATGCTTGACGAAGGAGTTGTCGAGGAAGGGCATGGTACAATGACTGAGGGGACAGTCGAAGAGCTGATGGTGCCTAAAATTATAGAGGCTAGCCAGGGGGATGTAGTCCCGAGGGAGGTGGTCTTGGGGGATGCCAACCTCGAGGTGTAATTGTACTTGCCTCTTTTTTTTTGTGGTAAAGGTGATCTTCACGAATGTTCTTCTCGATGGCTATTACTAGGAACCTCATTTGTCCTTTCCCCGTGGGTAGTGACCCAAATATGTCGATTCCCCATTATGCAAAGGGCCTGGGCCCTGCTATTGGGACCAATTCTTCAGCGGGTATCTTGGGTACATTGGTAAATCTCTGATACTTGTTGCATTTCTAGGCGAGGAGAGTGGCATCTTTTTGTATAGATGGCTAATAGTATCCGGCTCTGATCACTTTGTGGGCCATTGCTCTGCCTCTCGAGTGGCTCCCGCATATCTCCTCGTGTATTTCTCGAAACACATAATCAGCTTCCTCCTTAGAAAGGCACCTAAGCAGGGGAGAGTGAAGCTCCTCTTGTAGAGGGTATCACCGATAAAACAAATATTGACTAGTCCGCACCTTTACCTTTCACGCCTCCTCCTTGTCCTTGGGCAACTCGTCATTCTTTAAAACTCTTATTATTTGACTGGCCCATTTTGGCTTGGGACTTACTACGTTAACTTCTCTGTGACCCCCACCTTGATGCTTGGCTCGGGTAGGTGTTCCACGAGGATCCTGGG
The DNA here is from genome assembly GCA_025762735.1 of Platanus orientalis. Lineage (NCBI taxonomy): Eukaryota > Viridiplantae > Streptophyta > Magnoliopsida > Proteales > Platanaceae > Platanus > Platanus orientalis. The sequence continues at coordinate 8,787 of JAOXJP010029294.1, read as the reverse complement.
ACCTAGGTTTTCTTTGGCAAATGATGCTAGTCTGGCCAATCTGTTAGCTTCTTCGTTATCCCCTCGTGGAACCCGTTGTATGCTGAAATGCCTAAATTAGGACTTCTCTTTCTTGACCATGGTGAGGTACTACTTCATCCAGCCATCCTTCACTCTATACTGCCCTCATACTTATCCGACCACAAGCTGAGAGTCGCTATTGACCCTTACATTTCTGGCTCCGAGTGCGCGGGCAAGACGCAGTCTTATGATCATCGACTCGTATTTAGCCTCTTTGTTGGTTGCCCTAAATTCAAACTTTATGATGTACTCGAGCTTACTTTTTCTAGTGTAATCAGGATGACATCTCCCCCGGCTGCACTATTGGTGGAGGAACCATCCATGTGTACAATCCATCTCCCCTGGTTAACTTCTTCTTCTTCTCGCTGCTCTTCATGCATTTCAGGTTTTGCACCTAGTGCGTAAGTGTACTCAATGATGAAATCTACAATGGCTTGGCCGTTGATGGTTCCATGGGGATGGTACTCGATATCGAACTCGTTTAGCTCTACCGACCACTTAACCAGTCTTTCCGAGGTCTCGGTCCTATGTAATATGGTCTGGAGTGGTTGGTCCATTAGTACCTAAATGATGTGAGCTTGAAAATATGGCCTTAGCCGTCAGGCTATCACGATTAGTGCAAACGCCATTTTCTCCTCTCTCGGGTACCTTTCTTTTACCCCCTAAAGACCCTGCTGGTGTAGTATACTGGTGTTTGTACCCTGGTTTATTCTCTTACCAGTACTGAGCTTACTGTTGTCTCTACACTGATAGGTATAGGTAGAGCACCTCGCCTTGTTTTAGTTGATTGATTAGTGGTAGGTGTCCAAGGTGGTCCTTAAGCTCTTGGAAGGCCTTGTCGCACTCCTCATCCTAGTAGAAAACCTTCTTTAACTGACGGAGAAAGGGACAGCACTTGTCTGTGGCCCGGGAGATGAATCTGCTTAGGGCAGCAACCCTCCCGGCCAGACGTTGCACCTCTTTTGTGTTTCTGGGCGCTTGCATGTTAAGTATGGCCTTTACATTCTCGGGATTGGCCTCTATCCCCCATTGTGACACCATAAATCCAAGGAACTTCCCGAACGACACCCCGAAGGCACATTTTCTTGGGTTAAGCTTCATCTTATGCTTCCTCAAGGTCTAGAATGTCTTGCTCAAATCTGAGAGGTGCTGCTTAGTTTGAAGCTCTTTACCAGTATGTCGTCTATGTAAACCTCGACGTTCCTTCCGATCTGGTCTTTAAACATTTCGTTGAAGAGTCTTTGGTAAGTCACCCCTACGTTCTTTAACCCGAAGGACATGACTCGATAATAGTAGAGTCCCCGATTGGTGATAAAGGCAGTCTTCTCCTAATCAGACTCATGCATCTTTATTTGGTTGTACCTCGAGAAGGCATCCATAAAACTAAGGGTTTGGTGGCCAGTCTTGGAATCCACCAATGTATCAATCCTCGGGAGCGAGAGGCTATCCTTTAAGCAGGCTTTATTGAGGTCAATGAAATCAACACACATGCGTCATTTCTCATTCGGCTTTTTCACCATAACCACATTCGCCAACCAGTCGAGGTAATGGACTTCCGTCACAAAGCCAACCGTCAATAATTTATCTACCTCTTGTGCAATCACCTGATTCCCTCTAGAGTAAAGTTTCTTTTCTTCTGTTTTATGGGCCTCGAGGCCAAGTCCACATTTAGCCTGTGTACAGCCACATGGGGATCTATTCCTAACATATCTTCATGCGTCTAAGCGAACACGTCCTAATTTCTGATAAGAAAGTCTCATAATTAAGCTTTGAATTCTCCTGACAAGTCAGATCCTACTTGGGTGACTTTGTCAAGCGTGCCAGGATTAAGGGTGATGTCTTCTAATTCTCCTTTAGGTTTTACTACTACTCAGGCCCTCTCATCTCGAACCTCCAGGCTGTCAATTGACATGTTTTCTTTCTACACCAGCTCCCCTTTTAATGAGGCCATATAGCACTCCCTGGCTACCACTTGGTCTCCCCTGACTTCTCCGACTCCTCCCTCGGTTGGGAAGCGCATCAGGAGATGGTAGGTCGAGGTAACTGTTTTAAGTCAATTAAGCATTGGCCTCCCTAGGATTGCATTATACGCAGAAGGGTAGTCCACCACCAAGAAATTGACCACTCGAGTCAATTGACGCTCCCCTGTCCTTGCGATAATCGACAAGCTGATAGTTCCCAATAGCAGCAACCTATCACCCGTAAACCCAACCAAGGGTGTCTAAACGGGCTTCAACTGGTCTTGCCCGATGCCCATTTGATAAAGGTTGGGAGGTAGAGAATATCTACCTAGCTACCATTATCGATGAGGATACGATGTGTGATATAGTTAGAAACGACCAACGTCACCACCAGTGCAATGTCATGTGGCTGACTTACCCCTCGGGCATCTTTTAAAGAGAAGGTAATGGGGGGATGCTCTGTCTTCTGAGACTTAGCCGGCCTCTCGGTCATCATTAGTTGTCGGTCTTTCTCCAAGTGAATCTACCTCATGTGTGATCTCCTTGCTGAACTGGATTCTTTTCCCCCGGTGAACCCTCCCGCTATTACCCTTATCTCCTTGATTAGCCCTTCAAGTATTCTCTCTTGTCGAGCAAGAGGGTTTCGACAAGTGTTCTCGTGCCTGACCTGTTGCCGCTCTGCGACAAATCTCTACAATCACCCACGTTGAATAAGGGGTTCTATTTGCTCTTTCAGGTCAAAGTAGTCGTTGATGTTGTGGCCATGGTCCCGGTGAAACGACAATACTTGTCGCAACTTCTCTTCTCTGCGGGACATGGATCCTCTCAGGCCATTTGATGCTAAGGTCATCCTGATGTGAAGGAACACTTGCTCTACGGGTGCATTAAGAGGAGTACAGTTTTGAAACCTACTTGGGAGGAGGTTGACCCGTGGCCTAATCTCCTGATTGTCGTTTCCTTCTCTCACCCAACCACCCTTATCTTTCTGAGGTGTTTGCTAATGTTCCATTTTTCTCTTGTTAGGCTATGAATTGGACCCGACATCCCGTTCTTGCTTGGCATTGAGGGTATTCTTAGTGTCCATGTATTGTTGTGCCTTCACCATGAGGTCGGTCATGCGGGTAGGGGGATTCTTGGAGAGAGAGAATAAGAGTTTGGAGGGCAATAACCCGGCCATTAAGGCAGCAACGATCATCTTTTTATCGACATCATCATCTTGTAACGTCTCCTTGTTAAATCGAGACATATAGTCCTATAAGGACTCGCCTTTGTTCTACTTGATATTTAGGAGATAGGTTGCTGGCTTTCGGTACCTCTGACCGCCGATGAAATAGTTGACCAATTGCCGACTTAGTTTTGTGAAGTTTGATATGCTACCATGCTTCAACCAGTTGAACCAAACCCTAACAGACCCCTTGATTGTAGTTGGGAATGCTCGGCACATAATTTCATTAGGGGCCGTCTACAGGTTCATGTGTGTCTTGTAGGCCTCCAAATGATCTAGGGGGCCTTGCTACCATCGAACATCTCCATTTACTGCGATTTAAATTTATTAGGGAGGGGTCAGACCATAACCATTGGGGAAAATGGGTGGTCTGTCCTCTAGATTAGCTCATTGACAGTAGCCGAGGCTTTTCCTTTTAAGGCTTTCTTCATCGTTGCCATCTCCCTCACATCCTCCATTTTCTCCTCCCAGGGGCCTAAGATGTGACCCTTCTCACCATGGTGACTCGTCTCTCGAAACCGGGAGGCCATGGTGCTTACTGTTTCGTCCTCACGTCATAGGTCATGGCTTCGGGCTAGAGGGGTGTGAGACCCTGGCCACCCCATATCACCATTGCCTAGTGTGATCCTCCGGCGTCTCAGTTCCAGTATGATCTCCTGATTCTACTCCATCAACAGCTACATATTCATCGCCAGCCCCTAAATCTTCCGCTCAAGCACGTGTACCTTTGGGGTTTCGGGGCCTACCCCGTCAGAGACAAAAGTCTTCAGTCCGTCAACTCCATTAACCTGGTCGTGTTGAGGTGTCATCAATCTGGTTTCGACCATGTGGACCTTAGGTTCTGCTGAAAAATGAGAGTTCCCCCAAACGATGCCAACTAATGGCGTATCGATTCCATCGTCTCCTTTACGCCAATCAGATGGTCTCATGGTCGACCCAGGTCCTCGAAGGGGTGGACTTTGCACATAAGAAACGAGTGAAGGTCAACGAGCTAGCGTTGGCGGGGGACCGGCTTCTAGCTCTCCGACGATCAAGTCAGAAAAACAAGAGAACTGTAGGAAGTAGGACTCCTCTCTATTAGAGTTTCTAATATGTCATACATGGAAGATGAAGTGGTACCCGTATTTATAGACTCAAGTAGTGGGGTATCATGATGGATCTCGTATGTCGCTTTCCTCCCACGTTCTCGCATGTCGCTTTCTCCCATGTTCTAGCGTGACACTATTACCCATGTCCTTGACTGCGTCTCTCCTGCCTTCTCTATCATTTTCTCAGAATTGGTAGGTCTGCTGCAAAGGATATTCTATTAAGATAATAGTTTTTGGATCATGCTTATCCTTAGACTGAGTCGGTCGGGGCTATCATCTTCTGTAGTCGGGGTGTCCTCAAGAATCAAGGGGTTCCGGGGCCTTGAGTGGTTTTTTGGAAGTCGAGTACCTTGAATGATGATTGGGGTTATTAGCGGAATGCTCAGGGTTGAGTACCGAACGATGATTCCATTTTTGGGTTAGGGGTTTCGGTGTTAGGCTAGTCGGGAGGCTTAGGGCCGGCCCCCTTTAGAACTTTCTAGGTCAGTTTTTCTTGGGTCAAAGTTACATTGGTCAGTCAGGACCAGCTAATAGGGCCCTTGATGTAGTTTTCCCCATAAAGAGTCTAAGAAAGAATTAAAGAAGAAAAATTCTTAGAAACATTGCTGTTTATGTTGGCTTATTTGGATTAATCAAAATAATGTGATCTTCAGTAGTTGACCTTTGCTTTCATCTTGTTATGCAAGGACTTGGACTAACGTCAAATGACGAATGAGAAAATTCCGCCTACTTTTTTGACCCAGGATGGGTTATTTTGATGAGCATACTCTTCATGGTGAATGGACAAGAATCAATGTTAATGCTGCTTCGCCGTTGGACTAGTCAGCTTGACCCGTAAGTACTGTAGCCCACGATGTGGATGAATGTTGGTGGAGTTCCGGCATTAAAAAAGATGATTGGCTTCCGCCATGTGAAAGGAGAAATGGAAGCCATATTGATTGGGCTTTAGCTTGCTTCCAACTTTAGGCAGCTCAGTTGATGATATGATCAGACTCGATCAAAGTTGTGAATGCCGTAAAGTCGGATTTTGTGTCATGTCTATGACAGGTAAGACACTTTTCTTGAATGTAAAGCTCTTACGCAGAACTGGTCTGAAGTTCAAATGGGCTCAGACCAGTTCAAATATGCCATGTAAATAGACGGGCTGAAATCATCTACGCCACCCTCCTGATGGGACACTCAGGGGGGGAATCAATTCACTTTTTGGAGTTTTTTTATTCCCCCGCTGAGTGTCCCGTCAGGGGGAGTGGGGTAGATGATTTCACGCCGTAAATAGACAGTACAATCGTCAAGCCCATGACTTGGCCAAACCATGTCTCTTCTACGCCGTCCCCCTTTGCGATGCTTGAGAGCCGAGACAGAGGGGGAAATCAATTCACTTTTTGGGGGTGAAGTGACAACTCCAAAAGTGAATTGATTCCCCCCCTCTGCCTTGGCCCTCATGCGTCACAGAGGGGGGCAGCGCAGAGGATATCAGGCCGTATCGGTGACCCTTGTCAAGTTATAGGATGTACTCGGTTTTTTAGGGGAGTCCTCAGGTTCCTTCTCTTGATGGAATGAATAAGAAGATTAACAAAAAACAATAATAATTAATGTCATAAGGGTTTATTGTTATCCTATCCGAGTTTATTTATTATTTATATTTACCCTTAGACACTGTTCTGGCGTGTCACCGTTTGATCATCATCGCCGGACTCACATCACCTGCAAGTCTTGAGCCGAGACACAAAGGGGAGGTGGATCCTGCAACAAGTGTATGGACCCCACCCATTTTGTGTTTTGATTCAAGGTCTCATTTATTCGGCCTGAAATCCTCTGCGACTCCCCCCTCTGTGATGCATGAGGGCCGAGGCAGAAGGGGGGAATCAATTCACTTTTGGAGTTGTCACTTCACCCCCCAAAAAGTGATTTGATTCCCCCCTCTGTCTCAGCTCCCGAGCGTCGCAGAGGGGGGCGGCACAGAGGATATTGCCCCCATTTATTCACTGTCACAAAAGATACAAGTCCATCATTGTCTTACCGTTGTAGGGTCTCTAGGTAAATACGCATGATTCAAAGAAAGGGATTCCAATAAATATATAAATAACTAAGTATCTAAATTTTGTGGCTTGCTAAGGCATGCCAGTAAATATATAAGTAACTAAGTACCTAAATATTTGTGGCTTGTTATAAGTACTGGTGTGGTGTCTCTCCAGTAACTATAGATGATTCGAACCAGTTATTTCTTAACTGTGCAAGTATACCAATATATGACAAAATAAACGATCCTCTGCAGTTAGAGAAACCTTACAGTAACTGGCAGAACTAAAATTTCATCTTTAAATTCAAAACTCTATGTAACAAGGTGCGACGTGGTGTACACTGAACAGTACCACCACTTGTCGCCCGGATTTTATTTCTTTCCTTTTCTTTTAAAACTACAGAGGACCCTTTGCCATATGATTTTGAATCATCTCCCATCCAAATGGACAGATACCACTTCATTACAAAATCAGTACATGACATAATGGCCTGATAAAAGGGTGTTTGAGTCAATATACATGGATCAAGATCAAAGGAGGATGTGAACGCCAGCTTGGCTTTCCTTTTTGTTGGTGTGAGCGTTTTTAAAGCCTTCCTTCTAAAACTTTGCACCAAACCAACAGCTCATCTTTTGGGAGAAACAGATGTTGTTGAAGTAAAGAAAGTGGGACAGCTAACAAAGAGAATGGAGTGACAGAACCAAGTCACACCCGTCCTTGATTGTTGTTTCTCATTTGCATAATTTAATCTAAATAAACATTTCCTCGCACCCAATCAGTTCTGAAACGGCTTTAAACACAGCTGTTATATTTCGATAAGCTCACCGACCGCGACGACGATGCTAGAAGTAGTAGTTGGAAAAGGATCTGTTAACGCGGCGGACAGCAAGACTCTTCTCCTGATAGATATTACTTGTGAGAGATGAACACGAAAAATCTGAAAACGATAGGAAATCAAACAAACCCAAAAATTATCTAATTTTGATGAAAAGGGAAGTTTCCTTTGTGGGTTTGAAGTTTTAAAACCGAATTTTGAAGAAGCTGGAAAAATATATATAAAAATTAAAGAAGAAAGCATTCAAAGTCTCAAATCCTGAAGGAAACAGAGTGGAAGAAGAAGTAACCGCCTTTCACTCTATAAATAAGATTCATCATCAATTTGAGTAATTCAAAACCCATTTGTCTCTCCCTCTTTCTTGCTTTCCCCTACAATCCCACAACACTTCCAACTCTATCTTTCTCTCTCTCTTACTCTTCTATCTTCTCATTCTCTGTTTCGTTCCTCAGACAAAAATGAAGATGGGTTTCTCTGGGTTTGTGGCTGTCGTGCTAGTGTTTGGTTTACTGACGGGATGTTCTATAGCACAGGCGCCGGGGGCCGCACCGCGTCCCGGGCCGACTACATCTCCAACTGCCCCGGTTCCCTCTCCGGCTGTTAGTCCTGCATCGCTGACACCTGCACCGGCTGTCTCTCCCCCGGTTTCAGCTCCTTCAGCATCTCCCACATCGACTCCAGCTTCGGCTCCTTCTCCAATGTCGACACCGCCAGCGTCGTCTCCATCTCCAAGCTCCACCATCTCACCTCCGGAATCACCTCCATCGGCTACCTCTCCCGGTGCCAACCCGCCAGCAGAGACTCCGTCTCCGACGACTCCCGCAGACAACTCCGCTATGGGTTCATTGAAGAGAGTCACAGTGGTCGGGTCTGCAATCGTCGGCACATTTGCCGTTGTTTTGTTGATCTAAATTGTTTCTTTTGGATTGGAAGTCCTTCAATATTTTATATATTCTTCTGTTTTACTTCGGAAACGTTGATGATTTATTTTATCATACCGGTGATTCATTTTTTTTCATCTGAACGAGAGATAAATTATTTTAGATGGATCTGTTGTATAAAAAATTATATGAATATCAATAAAGATTCTTAATTTTTTATGGATTCGTGTTTTGACATTTTGAGAATTCTTTATGTTTGTCTACTTGAATCCATCAGATGTTTTGATATGGGTTTACACTGAAATTTGACAAGATGAGACTAATTTAAAGTTAAATCCTCAATTACCCTCAAGGTCAAAGGCAATCTTTAGATTAACTGTTAGTAGCCGAAGGACAGGCTACTCTGATCAGAAGAACATGGGAGGAATCAAAGAAGAGATGACGGATTCTAGGTTCCCCAATGTTCATCTGGGTAGCCATGTTTTCCGATGACGGTCATAACAAAGCTATTTGTCGGTCACTTCGGGAATCTCGACCTTCTGCCATCTCCTTTCCCCTGTTATCATCTCCATCAATTTCAATTTGGTTTGAGATTCTTGGTACTAATCCCTCATCTTTTTATTTTTTGTTTCTTCCAGAAAATTTTGCAAAGACTATGGCGCTAAACCATATCATGTTGGGGTTTAATTGCAGGTGTGCGGGTCAGCCTGTTACTC
>JAOXJP010029283.1:0-16908 GCA_025762735.1 Platanus orientalis | reverse complement strand
CTATTATGCAGTATGCATGTAGGATAGTGAGTGTGTATTCAAAAGATAGGAATAAAATCAATAAAGTAATAAAATAAAATAAAAAATATTCTTACTCAGAAATTCACATGTCAATTCAGGCAATTTTAAAAATTAGGTTTATATGCAATCAATGAATTAGGGATTAAAAAATTACTAAACAATCAAAGATCTAATTGTAATGTTATTTTATTGAGTTATTTGGGAGAAAGAAAAATTAGGCTTAGACCTAGGCCCAAAATATTATGTATGAAATTTTTTCCAAATGACCTAAATTAGGCTAAAGGAAAGGGAAGTAGTCTGGATTACCCTGGAGAAGGTATGAATAAATGAAAGTGAATTCGTATATGATACTTATAAAGTAGGGAAGGTCTGTTTGGGGTTAGGAAATCAAAACCTCAATTTTATGCCTTATGCCAAAAGTCCCTAAAAGCTAGGGATTCGAAAAGAGAGCAAATATAGGAGAATAAATACATGAATCTGATGCAGAAGGCTTCCTTGATGATGTTGAGATTGATTGCGATTGATTTCTAGGTTCAAGAACCAAATCTTGAGAATTTCGCATAATTTCAAAATTTCTCTCCTCCAAAACTAGTGTTCCTAGTCCCTGGAGAAAGTAATTTTTTATTTTTTATTTTATTTTTCTTAGGTGGGACCTACCAGCTAGATCACCTAAGGGTGTAGTCCACTCTGGTAAAGTTTCATGAGCAAAGGCCTGTTGGTCTGAAGTTGGGGGCAATTTCATCTATACTATTTTTTAGAACTTTTCACATTTGGGAAGAGCTACAACAGTTACAGAATTCAAATTTTCAAAATTTTTTATAGTTGAACACTTCTTGATGGATCATACAAGGGTCTGGAATACCCTAGATGGCTCCACTCGATTAGATCACCCACTGTTACGGTCTGGTGTTCATTTTTCCAAGATGACTTGATTCCTGTGTTTCACGCCTAGGCTGTCTTCCAACAGCTATAATAAATTTTAAATTTCACTTGACGAAGGCTTCTTACAGCATCGCTTAGGGCTGTATGTCACCATAAAAAATCTGCTTCAAACAAAGCTTCAGCCATGAGTGTGTGGTACTCAATCTCATGGAAACACTTAGCAAGTTTTTTCATGCTCGAGAGTTATTTGAATGCATGAAACACCATCCAATCAATAGATTTAAGTTGTAGGGTTGCACTGAGTGTGTCGTCCAGCAATAAAGGAACTCTAGGAGGTATTAGATTGCTCCAAATTGGGAAGATGATGAATCTATGTTGAATCTATTATAGGTAGGTGATTTTTAGTACTAATAAACTTCAATAAAAATGTGTGAACATAAAGAAGAAGAAGAAGAAAGGGGATAGGAGCCTTTAACTCAAGGAGAGGGAGTAGCCTCCACCACTAGCATTAAACTTGGTGGATACCTAGACTTATTCTAGGGTTTTAAGATTCTTCAAATGCAAACAAGCAAGAAGAGGAAGAAAGCCTAAATTGTGAGAGACAAAATATTCAATTCTTATTGCATAATTCTGTTGTGTTGGTCGTGGGCTCTATAAATAGAGTCTCATGGCTAGGTTTCTTTACATAAAATAGAAACCTCACAAAAATAGCGCTCTCTTATTTTGCATGATAAAAATAACCCTCAACTATGAAAAATAACAAAAACATCCCTAAATCACCTATTAGGACTAAAATACCCTCACTACATATGACAAAATAAAAAGAACATATAAAATAAAAAGAATGGCCCTAATGGAGCCATATCATGGCCGTATCCCTCCTGTGCCTATTCTGGTAAACCTAGAACTCGCGCTTGGACTTGATGTTCTCAACACACTACCCAATAGAGTGCATGATACCTCCATTGAAACTTATTGCCTAATAAAGTCTAGTGTTCAAAATGTATGTCAATACTTGTCCAAAATTTGTCAAAATTATAGCAAAGTTTCCACCTACTAGGTTGATTAACCTTTATGAAAGCCAAGTCAAGAGGACAAGGTGAACACCTTCAAATCCAAATGCTAGTTTCCATTGAAACCCATTGATTTCAGGAGGTTTTCAAGCCCAAAATGCAAGTTTCTCCCTTCAAAAAAGGGTTTCTTATCAAAGGGCTTTAAACAGACAGCAAATGATAAAAAAAAGGAAAATGAGAGAGTGGAGAGAGGTTGTTAATGGCTTCTCCTTCCCTTCTTCCTCTTCTTTCTTAGTTTCTTCTTTTCTCTTTCCTTCTATGTTTCGTCAGTTTGTTCAATGAATGGGGTCTAAAATCAAGGTGTACAAACAAGCTTGGTTGCAAGAGTAATTCACAAAAATTAATGCTATTGTGCCCAATTCATGAATTGGGCTTTGACAAGTTAAATTTATAGCTCTTAACTTAGTCATAAGTCTGTTGCCCATCACAAAACAAACTAGGTTCACAACTTCTGTTCAATCACATAACTTGGGTCTTTGCAGGCCAGTCCATCATCGCTAATCGTAAAATTGGGTTAGTCGCAACTCTAGCCAAGTCACAAGACCCAGGTTAATTACAGATATTCTATTTGTAGATCTTGATCATAATGTGCTATCACCTTTGCTGTGCCGCCACATACATGAGACAGTTCTCTCAAAATACTCATAATAACTTATAAACTCAAGAATTCTTCTTCCCTACCTTTCCAATGTGGGATTTTTCCGTAAAGAGAGAAAACAAAGAAAATGAAAACACACTTTTATCAACCCAAAACCAGTCATCGTTTTCAACACCCTTGAAGAACTATGATCTACCCTTCAATGTGTCAAGGCATGAAATCATATCATTATTTTTAATAGCCCATGGACATGTTGATTGCTATACCTAGTGCGAAAACTGCAACATAATGCGAGAGGCAACGTCAATGCATGACTGCAGACAAATATTGTTGTTCATGTTCAAACTGAAAACCTTTTTTTATAGAGGCACAACCACAACCATCAAGCACTGGGTATAGTAAAATCATATCATTTTGAGCATAATATTTGAATGCATAAACTATCATACAAATTGGAGTCATTCAACAGTAAGCCACATGTACAATGACTTGAAGCAATTACAATGAAGTGGCCAATCTAGGTTTTTGATTTAATAGGAAAATTCACAACTTTAAGTAGTGTGGCCAATCTGAGCTTTCCATTTAAAAGACAAATTCACAACTTTAAGTAACATGCCTCCTTTTAAATCATGGAACTTATAATATGATGGTACTTGGGTTGTTACACACACACACAAACACACACATATGTGTGTGTGTGTGTGTGTGTGTGAAATTCAATTTGGAATTATTATATCCATGGTCAAATCCAAACAGGATATTGATCAGAATGAGGTTGAATTCAAATGCCTAATTTAATTAAAATTGACATAAAATGTGGCTACCTTTTTTTGAGCAACATGTTGGGTGTGTCATATGTAGAGATGAATCCAAATGAATATTGTTTAGAGGAGGATGTGTTTGAGGGAATCCAAATGCCGATTGAAGAAGGCATAAGGTCTTTATTTGGGAACCAGCTATAACTTGCCAGTAAGTAGAAACAAAGAGGACCATGTGTTGCCAAATTGCCATATTGGGAGTGGCAATCCAATTCTATTGAGTCCCGGGAAAAATTGTATGAACTAGATGGTACACCTCCTCCTATGCCTATCCAATTTCAATCTAATTCCTGTTATTCTTCTCCTCTTATCTCTCCTCTTCTAGTTGAATTAAAGATAGGAGTTGTTGTTCCATGTTCCATTGAGCCTACTTTGCATAATTCTGTGGGTGATCCATGCTTGATTGAGAAAGAGATGAATGTGGAAGGACAAGCAGGTTCTCAAAATTTGAATGGAGAACATGGGGATGCTTCCAATTAATGAAAAGGGTGAAGATGTGAGAATCTCATAATACATTGTAAATGATTCCTCCTAAAAAAAATGGGGGATAGGATTCTTAGAGAATTAAAGAATTTACAATGGAAAATGAAGGGTGGTAGCGAGTCAACAACATCTCAACAGCTATCCAATGGTTGTTGTTTAGGTTACAGATGAAGATTTTTTCATGGAATGTAAGAGGTTTTGGTAGAGTTGAAAAATGCAAAATGGTAAAAGCGTACATCAAGAATTGTAATCCATATGTCACCATTATTCAGGAAAAAAAAAGAAGGCTATCACCAAGCATTTGCTGAACAGTCTCACCAGCTCCAGAATTGCCAAGTGGGTCTTTCTTCTTGTGATTGGTACATTAGGAGGCATTTTGATTGTGTGGGATGCTCATATATTATCTAAAATTGATTTTTCCTTAGATCTTTATCCATTTCTATCACATTTTTTCTTGTGGATTCTGGGTGGCAGTGGATCTTTACAAGGGTTTACAGTCTAGTGTCTTCCTCAAATCGACAATCTTTCTAGAATGACCTCTCTCCCATCCGCACTAGATGGAGTGGGCCTTGGGTGATTGTGGTGATTTCAATGCAATTCACTTTCTATTTGACAAGAGATTGAGTGGTAGGATGATGAGAATTATGCAAGAGTTTGATAATTTCATCGTTGATATGGAGTTACAAGCCCTTGAGCCCTCCTCTCCTAAACAAAAGATTTAGTTGGACTGATGCCAAGTAGAGACCAATTTTTTTACATATTGGATAGGTTTCTGATATCTTCAGATAGGAAAATCAATTTTCCCCAATTCTTTCAGAACGCTCAAACCAGACTAATATCTAATCATTGGTCCATTACTCTAAACACGCCAAACACTAGCTATGAGCCTAAACCATTCAATTTTGAGAATATGTGGACTCTTCACCCTAATTTCAAATCAAATGTGGAGAATTAGTGGAATAGCTATAGTGTATTTGGAGACAAAGGAGTAATGTTTTATCAGAAACTTCAAAATGTCAAAAGGAATATAAAAAACTGGAATAAGAACTCATTTGGAAGATTGGAGACTAAACAAAAAAAGAGTGTTAGACGCAATCACGTATTTATATATGTAATTTGCAGCTGATTTGGGTCTCCCAAGGGAATTATAGAAGTCAAGAAATTCCTTGATGATGGAGCTTGCATCCATTCTTAGATATGAGGAGGTATTTTTTGGAAGCAAAAGGCAAAGTATAAGTGGCTTAAGGAGAGAGATGGAAATACAAGTTTCTTTCATAGTGTTGCCAATGGTAGAAAGATGAAAAATCTCATCACGAGGTTGGTGTATTGAAACTCCAAATTTTGAAGAAATTACCTCTGTTGCTTCACCCAGACCTAGAATTGACAATCACTTTGAAAATTTTCTTCCCATTGCTTTGGAGATATCATTAGAAAGGCCATTTTTCGAGGAAGAGATAAAAATGACAGTATTTAGTATGAACAATGAGAAGTCTCTAGGTCTTGATGGATTCTCAATGGGTTTCTTCTATTCTTGTTGGGAGTAAATTAAAAGAGACCTCATTGAGGTATTCAATGTGTTTTATGAGTCTGATTCATTACATACGGGTGCCCGAGTAACATCCATTGCCCTTATCCCTAAGGTGAATGGTGCTTCCACATTATCAGAGTATTGACCTATAAGTCTCATTGGACGCTTATATTAGATCACTGTCAAGGTTTTAGCGATTAGAATTCAAACTATCATGCATTTGGTGGTGTCCAATACATAGAGTGCATTCATTAAAGGTAGAAAAATTGTGGATGACATCGTAATTGCAAATGAGTGTATCAACTCATGGAAATGATCAGCTACATCAGGAATGGTTTGTAAAACAGATCTAGAGAAAGCATATGGCAGGGTCAGCTGGAGCTTCCTTGAATGGGTCTTAGTCAAAAAGGATTTCAACCTAGGTGGCTTAAATGGATGATGGGGTGTATTCCATATCCATGGTTCTCCATTTTGATTAATGGTACTTTGAAAGGATTTTTTTGTGCTTTTAGAGGAATTAATTCATCAAGGTGACCTGTTGTCTCCATTTTGATTTGATTTGATGGTAGCTTCTCTTAGTGCGCTACTTTCTCATACATCCCAAGCAAATGCCATAGAAGCTTTCATAATCCCTGATGAGTCTTGTTCTATCTCATATATTCAATTTGCAAACAATACTATTATATTTCTTAAGCCATCAATGGAAGTAGTGATAAATTTAAAGTATATTTTACAGGTGTTTGAAATAATCTCAAGATTTAAGGTAAACTTGGATAAATCAAGCAGTGCAGACATTAATGTGGCAGACATTCATTCTTTCACTAGAATTTTTGGATGCAACATTGATCTTGGCCTAAAAATTAAGTACCTTAGGCTTCCCCTAGGGGGACAACCTCACACAAGCTCTTTTTGGGACCCAACAGTGATTGTGAAGGTGGAGAAATGGTTGACAACTTGGAAAAAGAGGTACATTTCTTTGGGAGGTCAGATCATGCCCATAAGCATTGTGTTACCAAACCTTACAATTTATTTCATGTCGATGTTCTTTATGCTGGTTAAGATGGCTAAAAAAAGTTGAGCAACTGCAAAGGAATTTTTATGGGATAACAGAGGATCTAAGAGAGACCATCTTATTAAGCGGGAAAATGTGTGTGAGATTAAAGAAGAACGTTGATCTTGGAGTTAGGAATTTGCTGCAAAGGAATCATGCCCTTCCGAGGAATCATGCCTTATATATATAATTTCTCCCATTAATTAAAAATCAATCCAATCTCTTGAAACTTTTCCATATATTTTTTAATGTTTTGTCCCAACTATCCCTTTTTTACTATCTTACAAATTTTGTTTTTTATTGCTCTATAATGTATCACATACTAGTTGTTTAACTTGCATCAGTTCTTGGTAATTAGAAGTATAAATTTGGGCATGGACTTTTGCAATATTAAATAAGATGCATCAAATACTATCCTATCCATAATGCAATCTACATGATCATGAATTTTGTAAATCTTCTTGGTGGATTCACGTATCAACCTACCCTTATATATTTACTTTACCTTAACCCCTATTTCCTTCTTTACCATTAACGATTTTAGCTCCTCTCTCTCTCTCTCTCTCTCTCTCTCTCTCTCTCTCTCTCTTATCTCATAGATCTCCCTTAAATCCCACATGGACACCCTCTCTTCTAAATTATAAAGTTTAAGCCCATTTATTTCCTCAAAATGTTATTCTTTAAACATTTTTTTCTCTCTCCAAAATTTAATCTCTCTTTATTTTCTTAGATATTTTTTTGTTTTATTAAAATTTAATTTAACTAATCTCTCTAATGTAACCTACCTATCTATTTATTCTTCAATCTAATTTATTGTCAAAATCATTTTTATCTAACCATAATACCAACTTCTATCTATGTATGGTTTTCTTTGTCTTTTGGTAATATATAGTTTTCTCTATATTCCTAAAATTTGTTTTCTTAAAATTTATTCTTTAAACAATTTTTTCCTTTATCTAAAATTTAATTTAATTATTACTTTAATTAAATGAATTATACTTATACATTTTTTTTTTTGTATTTTAATTATTTTCTTTATATATGATTGAAACTAAATTACTTACCTATGTTTGCATGGGTTTATTCGCTAACAAGGGAAAGGTTTCTCACAGCACCACTAGAGAGCAGTGTTTCTTGTGGACCAATTTAGATGGTTGAATACTTAACCTGCAACCCTAGTCAGGTCTGGCTTGCCATTTGATCAAATGCAGGTCAAAACTTGTTCAATCCCATTTGAATTGGAGTCTCGATCCTATGCAGTAAGTTAAAATACATTATCATGCAACGGTGCTCAAACGTGACATGTATATAAACATTTAAAACTCCAACCAAATTTATGTGGGATTTTGAATTTGTGTATAGGTATCACACTATAAACACTTGTTACACGTTAATGTAGTTTAACTTACTATAGAGGATCCTTAGTCATTCAGAATGAGGGTGGTTCGGTATCAAAGTACAGATGCATTTTTATAGAAAAAACTGTGGATATTATTTTTTTCAAAGAATTTCCTCTCCCTGTTATACTCCATGACTGCGTAGCTTTTCTCATCTTTGGATTAAACGATACAATTATTTGGGAAGAATAAATCATTGAAATCTAAGATCTGAAAAGATAGATTTAGGGTTTCTTTGAGAGGGTAAACTTGATCTAGTGCTTAATTGCAACCAAAGCATATAGTGATGCACTCTACTTTATAAGATTATGTTTCAATACTATCTATTCAACAATCAAAACCACAAATGCAGTAGTAAACTATACATCCATAAAAAATAAGACTCTTAAGACTACATTTGGTCACCACCTAGAATGATATCATTTCATTTAAAATGATAATATCATTTGAACGCTTAAAGTGATGCTTCAAGATTGATTCATCTCAAGTCACAGTGGTTTGTTAATTAAAATTTTTTAAAAAGGTTGTATTAGGTTTTCATTTCATCATTTCAATTATTTATATATAGGGATTTTTGTCAAATCAGTTCAAAATTTCCAAATAATGAGGTAAAATAAAATTTTCCCCAAATCAGTTTTTAATGATATTTAATTACTTTTTTAACCCTAAATCAATTATGTTGACTTAGAGACGGGGGTGAATCGAAAACAAAAAAGCTTTGCAATATGTATGTATGTATTTAAATTATTGTATGACTCCCTGTTTACTAAGGGTGTTTTTTGAAATAAACAGGGTTAAAGTGGCTTGATGTCTTCTAAGGATAGACTATCCCAAATAGCAATTGGGCTTCAATTTATTTCATTTAGCAATTGGGTTTAATACATTGTTTGCATTATGGTTTTAGGGTTTAGGGTTATATTTATGTTTATAACATTGTAGGCCATGTTATGTAGAATACAATATAAATGAATACATTAATCCTAACTCCAACCCACTTCTCCTCTCCTATTTCCGTTTCATATAAAAGAAAATTGAAACCTCCTCAACACTTTTCTAATTGAACTCCATCAATTGTCTTCCATCTTTATAATTCCTATGCCCTTACTGTTTTTGCAAATATCCACAAAATATCCTAAATTGATCTGAAATTTGATTAAATAAATGAATATGAATATGGATATCCCTACTTTGTCTTTGGTCCGTTTACAACCCTGGGAGTTAAGAAGAGTCTAATACATGACAGGATATAAGGAAGCATTGTGACCTCTTATCTGTGGCCCTCCCTGTTATATCAATCACAGGGTGGACTATCCTAGTTCAATCCCAAGGGCTGCATATTAGATATGACAATCTAGATTGACAGCATCATCCCCTCAAATGACTAAAAGAGAAAGATTTTGAGCAAAGAGGCTTTCATGACCTATGAATATTACACGTGGCTGAATCAATACTTTAATCTATAATAAGGTGCGTTGATCTTGGTTTAGCATTCGACATATAACTCTGTGTCGCTCGAAACACATCCCATTGCTTAATCCTAAGCAAATTAGAGTAAATAATACACCAAAAATAATACTTTGGACTCCATGACCTGACCTTCAAGTCATATGTCAGCTCAACTAGAACCATTTAACACCCACATTGTCTTGACCAGAAACCCAACTTGAAGTCGAAAGAACCTTCAACCCACTTAATAGCACTATATGCTGGCTCTTTTAAAGCGATTGAACACCCAGATTGACCATTTTATTGAACATTAACTTAATTGATGTCGAAAGACGTACCAAAGATGAATCAAACAGTGGCCCTCCCTGTCACTTGTACTGAAGTAACGTAACACAAGTGCAGTTACTACTTATTAACCACTACTACTTACCTTTGTGAATGGATAAAAAATGCTCACCTTAACGAATAAGGTCCCAGTGAAGCTTCATTCTGACAACAGTACAAAAACTTCACATGTCTCTTGTTCAAATGCTTGCATGGCTATTATCAATGCAACCTTACATGGTACAAATTATTGAATAGTGACTTAAGAGAACCGACTTTCTTCGGAGCCAAATTGTGTTATGATGAATAGGACTAGCTGTCGTGTACATAGAAAGTGTTTTTCTAGGTCCTTTGGACTCCATGTTACCATGGTTGAATAGACTTTTCTTGGGAACAAAATGGGTTGGGTTTACGTAATTTAAGAGGTAGGACCTGTTGACGTAAAAAGAGGATTGTGTCTGTTACCCTTAACTAACGCTAACCTCCAATCCCTGTCAGGTGATGGGCACATCAGCACCGAAAAGTTATATGCACCCCACCCCCCTAAAAAAAGAAGTATAAATCACTTTTCAACGCTGATGTATTCACCCCTGACAGGGAGTGGAGGTTAGCGGTTTATGAGGGAGTGAGCACAATCCTCCCTCTGTTGATGTATACGGATGGGATAAATGTAAGCTTCCTGCTTTTGGAGGGTAAGACCCATTGTAATGCGAAGTAGGAATTAGAGCCCCTTCCCTTGGGGTTGTATACTATTTTTGAGTAAGGTTTTATGCTAGCTTTCTATCTAGTCTCCTCAGTTTGGGCTTAAGACTGACAATGTAAAAATATAAACCATTTAAATACGAACACTAGTGGAGTTGGTGTGACTTATTTTTTATAAGGAGAATGATTGTTTGTGATGAGAAAATCTCCGTAGACGTGACACATATTGACACATGATGTGTTTTTCAATTTGGTGTCTCTTTTTAACACCTACATTTTCAACTGAACACTTTTTTTGACATTTTTAATCCTAACACACCACGTGTCAGCTTATAATTTCTCACAGATTCACAGACACTTTTTCATCACAGAAAATTTGTTTCATTTTTATAATAAGTAAAAAACAGCATAACCTACACCATTCCCCAACAAAAATAATCTCTTAGAGCAATGTTCTTAAAGCATAGTACTAGTTTATGCTTACAAAGGCCCAAGAAAAAGCAAGTAAAGAAAAAAAAATTCAAACAGACCGCATAAGATACATTAAATGTACTTTGAGAATAAGCTAGACTCAATATAAATAAACCTGTCCAATTTGGGTCTGTCAGTTTTAACATAAAATCAGCCAGGGCATCCAGGCTTAGCTGGTTTTTATCCAGATCTAGTCTCAATTTAACTAGGTCCACCGAGGGGGACCAGGTCCTGGGATGACCAGTCCAACCAGCCAGGTCCATCCGCATTTAGAAACTATGCTCCCAAGAGTAATAGTTAAGATTGAGATGGAAAATTAGGTCTTCACTGCCCTATGTATTCTTAAGCACTCTTCACCTCCTGAGGGGTTCAGGTAAAAAGCTACCCATTGTTTGCTAAGTTTTAGAACAAGGCATAAGCTTGATTCAGTACTTCCTCAAGATTTCTAACAACTAAAGGGTTTAATGAAGGCTGGAAAATCCTAATTAACACCAATTGAACCATTCTTATTGAGGATCTAGTCATGGATCAGAAGAAGTCTATGTATTCTTAAGAGTAATGTTTGTTCATTACTTGAAGCATGAACAAGTTATAGTTTTTTTTTTTTTGTTTTTTGTTAATTTTTTTTTTTTTTGTTGTTGTTGTTCCTTAATACTACTGCACAGCCATTAACAAAATCGTGTGCAATACACAATATCAACTAGTTATCCACAAGATATGCTAGAGGAAATTGCAGTCCTGAGGATTACCAGTGAGGGCTAATGACAAAGAGGAAATCTCACTGCAGAAAACAAATTATTAATGGCCACAAAAGACTCAACCCCACCTATGATGTCACTTTCAAGGAAAACCAAAGGGGAGGCCGATGAGTTATGTGAGACAACAGAGATGATGATAATAATTGGAGGATCTACCATGTGACTCAGGAAACAAACAAACTACTGAGAAATATAATGCAGGTGGCAATTAACTCAACCGACTGTGTTGAGCATCATTTAAATTTTAGGCCAAGCTAAACTGCAATTGTGTTTGATTGCAAACCAAGGCAATGTACATATATTGCTCCACAACAATTTGAAAGCTCTCTAGTGCTCCCACAAATGGATAATCTCATTAACTTTGTTAGTTAAGTCCAACTACAAGCTTCAAGTGTCGGATCCAATCGATGGACCGCTTTGGTAACTACTTGAACCATTTCTTGTCGAAATTGTGAGCACTAAAATTCATTAAAATGTATGTTCAACCATATAAAGGGGAGGAGGGAAGTAAATTAGAAGACAAATTATCTAAGTTGTTTTCTTAATCCTTGCTTACATCTACTTTGTTTCTTAATGATGAATAGGAGTGCACTGTTGTGTAGAATGGGAAAATAGGATGAGAAAGCCATTGCATTTTCTTTTATATTGTGCTTGATGACAGTTATGCATTTCCTTTCTTTCCCTTTTGTTTTATTATTTAATATTATTACAGAGACTGAACAATGCTTAGCCCTCAATAGGCCAATTACATTCTCCATCCCCACTCCATTATGAATAGCCAAGAGGAGCATAGGCTTCTTTTGTAATATAATTTTCAATCCTTAGTGAAATAATAAAGAAAAAAAAAGTAAATACCCTTAATAAACAGAGATATGTATAAAATTGAAATTTTTTACTGTGATTTCTAAGGAAATCTTATCTGCATTTTTTTTTGTGGTCGGCGTGCATATCTTATTAATAGTATCAAATTTCACAACAATACAACGAAAAACAATTACCTAGCTGAATTATATAACTCATCATGGATTAATAAGCACGAGGTTTTTGTATTTTTTGCTGAAATAATGTGCAATGGAATTAGCTCAGTAAATAAATCAAGATTGAGAAGGGGTGGAAGCAAAGTTCCGAACCCACTTTGCCATTACAATGTGCAATAATGATGCTAACTCATTATGGATTAAGAGGAAGTCTTAATATAAGCATAAGGTTTATGACTGTTTGGTATAATAATGTGCATTGGATATCAAGATTGATATGGGGTGGAGGCAAAGGTCTCTGAACCCACCATTCTTCCGCCATTACAATGTGCTTTAATGATGCCTCACATGTAAAAGATTTTACTTTTTCCTTGTTTCAAAGTTTCATTAATAGAAAATTTTCAGTAAAAAGTTCTTTTTCCTTGAAAGTAAAAGATAAAAGAATTTACCTTTCTTGGAAAAGTAGGAGTGTATTACTGGTTATTCACAGCTCTTTAACTTGATAATTGGGAAATGGGAAGAGAAAAATACAAAATAAGAAAACTAGAGAGAGGGAGAGAGAGAGCATACTTTTACGACAGAGAGCTTAAGCTGTGTAAATCCTAGAAATGTTGCTTTCAGTAAGGAGACCAAAAGAACACATGAGGATAGCTTGCCCTGTCATCTTGTCAGCTTTGAAATTAAGAAAATAGAAAAAACAAAACCCCTAGTTTAATCCTAGAGACATAAGTGGAAGAAAAAAGAAAAGAAGAGAACAGAAGCATTCATATCTAAAAATGGGTTCAAGTTCAACTTTCCACTAGAAAAAAAAAAGAAGATTACATAAACCCATCAAAACCCATGTAACCCATGAAACTTTAAGACCTTATATGAAAGGAAAGAACTTATATCTTCATCCTTACTACATCCATAAATATTTTGGAAAGAAGAAAAAATAACAACATCAACAACAACATCAATACAGATAAGAAAGAAAACCCGCCAGTAGTTTAATGTCCACAAAGATTCATGGTTTGTACAACTTCGAAAGGACTTGCAAAATATTAACTTGCAACTTCAAATGCAAGATGTAATCGGCCGTCCGAAGGAAAAGCCTTTCCTGCTGCAACCCTCTCCCTCCCGGCACCACCTTCTGCAGCTTCCTAACCTTCATTCGAACTGACCCTCGAGCCACTCGCCTTCTCCTAACCTTCATTGGCCGTCGCCTAGGTCGAACAGACATCTCTCTCTCTTCCTCTGCTCTACAATGCAAGCAGAAAAAAAACAAAAAAAAATCCTGTGAATAGACACAGGGAGATGCGAGGCTACGGTGGCCTTTAAATGAAAAGGAAGAGAAGAGGGACGACCCATGTGCGCCAACCTTGCTATGCTTGGCTTAGAGGGGCTTTGGAGGGAATTTCCCTTACAAGCACTCTTTTGTCGTTTTGCCAGCCGCGTCGTGTAGCGTTACCAACGGCCAACGCACGTGTCTGACAGCTTTGGCACGCTCACGCCAGCCACTACTTTTGCAATGACCGTATTGGGTCCTCGTAGTCCCCGAATCCCGACACCCGTTCCCTCGCAGGTGCTCGGATCCAATCCCCTGTGTCCAGCTCACTATCATCAAGATTGCTCAGCTGGTTTCGATAGAATGCCGATCTAATGCCTCTAAACAAATCATTTCTTACCCAATGATCGGGTGCTTCCAAAGCTATAGCATCATCCTTCCACAGGAAAAGTCAGGGAATGAATTGCTACAATGCGGGTCCCATCAACTACGAAGGTTAAGTGGGCCCAAGTGACTACACTAAAAAAATTAAGAGCTCTACACAAAAAGTATGGGGAGTGTGGTCGATCAAGAGTTGGCTTGGCTTTGCCAAGTTAATTGCCTCATCTCTAGTGTAATATGGCTTGTGTGAGGAGGGCTTTTAATAAAGACAGGAAACAGTTATATTGATGGCTCTATTGATATAATATAAATAGAAAATTTTATAAGAATGTCTTTTATTCGTTGACGGCCTATCACACTCGACACTCCTCGACCCTTTTTTATTTGATTTCCATCTCTTTTCATATATATATATATATTTTTTTGCATTTATTGAGATATTTGTCACATTAAACTGAAGAGATATGGGAAGTACACTTGCACTAGTTATATAGTATGTGATCAATCTCTCATATGAGAGAGGCATGTGTCACACTGTTAATACCATAAAATGTTGTCAAAGGGATTTGAACTCAAGACCTCTTTCTAAGAGAGACAATACCACAACCACCGATGTTCATTGGAATGTTGTGGGTTAATTATAGGAAATATTGTGTTTTAAGTATGTATAATACGAGAGATTGACAGAGAAAAAGGAAAAAATAACCTAAAAACCAAATGCAAGGTCATAGTCAGGACTGTCGGTTATATGATTGTGCAAGTGTCCAAATGCCCAAACAGAGAGAAGTTCAGATATACGCACAATATACTTGGATGGCTCACCCAGTTACCTGTCTGTTGTCAAATCTTTTTCCTTCTTTTATATTCCATCATGTTAATAGGTTTAAAATCTTGAATTTAGAGAGAGAAAACATGTGTGCGGTCCTGAGAAGACAGATTTAGAAGCTTCAAGCTAGAAAATTGGAAAAACTGATGCATGTGATGGGTGATGATGCCTATTAAAAGATTGAAGCATAGTTGACGTGGACATATCAATGACAAAATGTATATATATATATATATATTTGGGTTTTATTTTTATTTTTTGACAGTTGGGGGGTACCCTACTTGTTAGGGTTTTGTAACGATTTAATGCATGCAGGATGCAGGGGCAGGTGGGTGATGAGTGCTGACGATGAAATGAGAGGCTAAAAAGGAACTCATGTGCCCTTGTCGTTAAGCCCACAAACAAGCATTGTAATGCGGCCTGATATTGCTGCTTTCAGTGCCCTAACATCTATTCTTACTATTACTTCCCAGTTTCAGCCTAGAGAAGGGACCCTACCCTCTGCAGTAACTCTACCCCTCCCCCTCCCGGCGGTGACCCAAAGCCATGGGTTCTCTACGTTAGGTCACTTTACTCAAGTTTGTGGTGGCACATTCACAGCCAATTTATCCCTTTTTGGGCAGTCACAGGAGCTTACTTAAACCCTATATATATATATGACACAGCGGAATAGCAAAAAGAAGAGCACGTCGTCTTCTTTGTTTGAGAAAAACCCTAAACTTCACTCAGGAAGAGAAACCCGTTTTAAAACTTTTATTAATGAAAAATTGAATTGCCTTGAAGGCTACAATGCTCTAAATAGAGAAAAAAAAAACCCAAATTACTAACAAAATCAAATACTACTATTACTATGAAACATCACAAAACAAACGGGATCTTATTCTGACTTTTAAATAGAAAGTTATAGCGAAAAGAAAAATTACTAAAAATAACAAAAACGCTGATTTGAAGGCCTAAACAAAGGAATTTATGCGAAAAGTGGCGGTGCTCATGGCAAAACAGTGAGTTTTGATTCTTGCGAAATTTCGTTTAAGCTCACCAAATTTCATGCAATTCCATTCTCAGGGCTCATGATTTCTAGTAGAGCTTTTTGCCCTTCTTGTATGTAACTCACAAAACTGCTTGTGGTGTTTGTTCTACGTCAAAATCAAATTTTCTCTTGGGTTGGTGAAGAATGTTGTACGTGGAAGGGAGTAGATTGCAATTAGAAAACAGGTCAGATCATCATGATCAATCTCCAAAACCCTTATTTGTGCTATATGACTGATTAGTATTGTTTGGGTTGTGAGATAAATTCTTCTTTATTGGATTTGAAATATTTTAGTTATTTGGATTTAAGAAGCAACAACTTTACAGGAATTCAAATCTCAAAATTCATTGGTTCCCTTTCAAAATTGAGGTATCTTAACCTTGATGGTGCAGGTTTTGAAGGAATGGTTCCCCATCATCTTGGAAACCTCTCTAGCCTACGATATCTTTATCTTAGTATGAATGCTTTTCATGGTCCAATTCCAGATGCTATTGGAAACCTCTCTAGCCTACGATATCTTGATCTTAGTTATAATGCTTTTAATAGTTCAATTACAGATGCTATTGGAAACCTGACTTCTCTTACGAACCTTTACCTGAGTGTGAGTAAGATCTACTTTTTTTTAATTGTTTTAAAGCAAAGATCAAAAGTTTTCAAATGAGTTTTTTGAGGTTTTTCTTGAACATAAAATGCCATGATTTGTTTTGTAAAATCTTGAGATTCTATATTATTTTGGATTCTTATTCTACATGTTAAGGAGTGTTTAAAATACAAGTTTTAATCCGTTTTAAGTTTCAAATGTGGTGAAAAATTGGCAAGGGGCACCTCATCCCCCGAATGTGGTGAAAAATTGGCAAGGGGCGTTGCATCGGCGC
>JAOXJP010029272.1:0-16908 GCA_025762735.1 Platanus orientalis | reverse complement strand
GCGGAATGGCGGAACAGGATTCATGTAGCCGACCCCAAATAGTTGGGATAAGGCTGTTTGTTGTTGTTGTTGTTTTAACAACTTATCCCGAGTGTTATACTAGGTTGTGGATTATGTTGCCTCATGAAACAGTATTACGATTAGCAGATTAAGTCCCATTGTGATCTTTAGTTCTTTAATTGAGAACCTGTAAATGTAGTTGAGTTCCACCTTATAGAATAAATCCAATCTTTCTTTTTAGTTTTCGGGTTCTCTCTTTAATCTTTTGTCAAGAACTGATCAAATTGAATACGATTTTCATTTGCTGCACAAGCAGTTTTTGGTGTCAGATTGTAGAGATATCTGTTTATCAATATATTTGAAGCATAGAGGTAGTAATGTAAAAGGTGAATTTGGTTTATGGTTTTCTTTTTGTTGCTAAATGAATTTGGTTTCTGGTTTAAGCACAACAAAATTATGACTTGTTTATGCAGATGATGATGATGAGGATATCTCTTCTGATGCGGCTGAGGAATTGAATCTGGTAACTGCATAATTTGTTTTGTTTTTTGCTTACTGATACATTAAATGCAATATGCTAGATTATTAGCCACCCCTTACTTCAATGTGCTCTGACAAATTGATGTTGTTTTGTATTGTTAGATTCAGAAAGTAAGTTGCCATATAAATCTGCAAACAAAACAGTTCAAACATGCATAAAACTAGTATTTAGGACTTTACCAATTACATTACAGTGGAATTGAAATGTTACCTGTGTGTGCAAGTCATTGTGTAGTTGATCATTCCACCTTGTATCAATTATTTTTTAGTAATTCTTCTAATGGCTGACTGTTGCCTTAGTAGCCAACTTTTCCTTATCCATTGCATCATATATAATAGGTATAGTTGGCTTGTTATCCTGGTCTAACACCTTCAGAACCCTTATAAGAGGCTCCATCACTTTACAAACCTCTTTTTTCTTAGTCCAAGAGGACTTGGTGAGCGTTATTGAGTACTTCAACATGTTTCTTCTTTTTCTTGTCACACGTGCCCATCGATCTCTTGAGCTCATCATTAATGAAGCAAACCAGGAGGAGACTTTGTATCTCAATAGGCTCTCCATTGTCACGTGCTTAGTGGTAAATTTGGTAATGCCTGGGCTGAGTAGATCAATACCTTCTATGTATCCTCACATGATCCTAACAGCTGCTATATTGTTATAAACAGGAGATATCCTTTTGCTTTCTCTTTTAATCGTCTCTTACTCTTTACTTTCCTAATGTCGTCTAACATTAGGACAATACAATGAGTTACACATGGGGTCCAATACAATTGATTTTTCCTTGCCATCAATATATCCCCTGTAGCCTTAAAGTTGGTCTTGTTGTCACAATTTGGATACCATTTTCTTCCCTTACCTCATCTACAATTTTACCCTTGAGCCTAGAACTGCATTTTTTATGGTGGCCTGTTGTGTCCATTGACATGTGGAATATTATATACTGTTTGAGTGTCATAAAATCAATTAGTGGCCTCCTGCTCTTTGTTGTCCACCCATCACACATTATGGTGTTGCCATACTTATAACAAGTCTCTTTCAAATGTTAAATGCAGAACTTTAATTTATCAACTTCCATGTTTAGGATGGTATAACTCAACTAGTTATGGGTGGGACCTCTAATCATGTCCAGTCTCTACAATCACGTCAATCATCGGCTAATAGAAAAGGCTCTTAGCTGCATTAAATGGAATGGCTGTAGGAGATTATATATATTTAGGTTTTGATGAGTGTATGGGTGGCATACTTATAATATTCTGTATCTCTTGTGTTAATATGGTATATTGTTACCATGTGTATACAGTATGTACTCTTATACATACTAACAAGAAGTATGTGTCATTACTGAAAATATAACAAATAATAAGAAGTATGTGACTAGAATACACAAGCCCATACGTATTCCACATTGTCCCCCTTCTTTCTTTCCCTTTTCTTCTTCTTCTTCCTCATCTACCAAACCCTAATCGAACTAAATTTCATCCTATATTTACTACTTGATATCGGAGCAGGAGGTTCCAGATCTATCTGGCCATGCAAAAGAAGCAGGAAGACCCATTAACGTCAGCAGTCTATACAACTGACATTAGTACTCCATACAGTCAACATATAGGGATGTGAAAAGTGGCTCAAGTTTTCAGTAGAGAATGATTTTAGAATTTTTTGAGCACAAAATCAAGGTCAATTGATGTTGCTTTAGGTGGTTTTTGGAATTTCTTTGGTTTTTTGTAGAAAACCCCTAATTTGATACAGTCAGTCGATGTGATTTGTATGGTATTTTTTGGGTTAATCAGTACTAGATGAATTGTTTTTCATTACGGAGCTAACAAATCAAGTCTCCTGTGATTTTGCTCAGAATTGGGCCTCTTCTATTGATTCTATGACTGTAAAGCTTTTGCCCAATGCCCAAGTTAATTTTCATGAACTTGATTTTTTAATATTGACACTTGAGTGATTGTATGAGAGATTGACTGCTTGAGGATTTTACACGTCCTATGAAAGTTTGTTGTTTGTGGTCTGTATATGCCTAACCATACGTTGTGGGTATATGACTGCAACAATAGTGTTTAATAGCCCTTTTCATCGATCTTATACGTCTTATGATTACTATGGAGCTCGTCTATTACTGAGATTTGTGATTTGAGAGTTGTAGAACCCCTTGAGGGGGTGTTAAGATATATGTATTGGGTTATTATTGTCATTCACCATATATATAGAGAGAGAGTCTCGCTAATACGATTTCCCTAATTTGTACAACTCCTCTCTTTTCTCTTATTCTTCCTCTTCTTTATTCTTCTTCTTCTTCTTCTTCTTCTTCTTCTTCTTCTATTTGCAGGTTATATAGAATTTAAGTATCCCCCTTAGCCTTTTATATATCTTGATGCTAAAAATTAAGAGATGGACATAAATCGTCTGATTTGTTGTTGGTATGTTCAAAATACCATAATAATTACCATGACAGGAACAGCATAAGGAATATGACAAATATGTCGTTTTCAATAACTCAAGTATTGAATTTTGGAAGAAAGCTAGCACTCTACCCATAGAATATATATATATATATATATATATTTGCAGTTGTGTCACTCTTTGTTGATTGGTCCTCCTGATTGAAAGAATTTGAAAAGTTGGATTGGGCATGTTTTGGGAGGAATTGGGGTTCTATATAACTATGCTTTTGCAGAACATGCTTTTTTTGTAATTTTTTTTTGGATAATTAAACATGCTCTTTTGTAATTGAAAATGATCTCTCATACTTTTACAATTATGCTTATATAATGGATAGAATTCTCCTTGTAATCAATTAAGAAATAAAAAAATGAATGTTGAGGACACTACTTTTGAAAATATGAACGCAAGCTTAGAAATGCAAGGTAGCATTTTTTAGAATAGAAATCCTGCCATGGACCTGTATCCTTCCTTTTTTTGTTATGTTGTTCAAGTCATGTCTGAATCATGTGATTTTGGTTTTGCTGGGTATCTAATGGATTAAGAATTTAATGATTACCGATATTATAATATTCAAGCACTTTTTGACATAGAAAAAGTTAGCCA
Organism: Platanus orientalis; assembly: GCA_025762735.1. Lineage (NCBI taxonomy): Eukaryota > Viridiplantae > Streptophyta > Magnoliopsida > Proteales > Platanaceae > Platanus > Platanus orientalis. Next base: position 13,316 of record JAOXJP010029272.1, on the reverse strand, counting down.
CTAGAAAAAGTGACAGGATAGTGATCTCAAGCTTCTCGGTTACATGGTACTTCATAATATGTACTTTTGTCTCTTTTCTCCAGTTTAGCTCCTGCATCAGGTGCTTTTATCAAAATTTAACTTGAGGTTCTTTGGTTATGAGACAATTATGTAAACTGCATTGTGATAAATTTTGGTTGTTTCCATTATGTGATGTTGACTTTCTGCTTACATTAGAAGAATGGGATGGCTTCAGACACAAATAAGTATTTGGAGAAGGCACCACTACCAATACTGTGGAAGAGTGAATCCAAGCTTGCAATTGAGAAATTAATTATGCAAGAGATGTTTTCTAGGTAATTGATAATCACTGAAGTCTTTTTATATGCTCTTTTTAAAATTCAGTGATTGTTGCCAGGTTTGTATATTTTTTGGCATCTCGTTGTAAAGGCTACGAAGATGTCAATGGGAATTTTATGGTTAGAGATGCAATTATTGGGATATAAATTGTAAATTGGGGCATTGTCTTTTTTGTTTGGGTTATTACCTCGTTTGCCGAGGTTTACCTGTTGGTTTGTAAAGCTCTTGTAACGTTTGGGATTGCTCGTCTCCCATTTCTTTTTTTTTTTTTTTAAATCTCTTTTACTTATATCTAAAAAAAAAATCTTGCCAGGGCTCATATGAGTGCTATTGTATTACCTGGCTTTTTTATGCTCTTATTATTTCACACGAATTTTAGTATCAATCTTAGTTCCATGTTTCATGTTGAAATTGATTGCTTTATATATTTTCCACTTACTCCCACCAATATGCATAATGTTCTGCTTTCAAATACCTTTCGTTTAGATACCTGTGGCATGACTACTAATTTCATAAACTTTTTCCATCTGATATTGTAATGATTTTAAGAATTCTGTTGTACCTAACTTTCTATATTTAGCTGCACTGTAATTGGAATGCAACCTTTGCACCACTGTTTTAATTTACGCATGTAATCATTTATTTTCCTAACTTATAATTTTTTTCTTCTATTGAATATGATTTCTAGTACTCATTTGCTACAGTTTATCTTTTTCTCCTGAAGTATATTTCCTTTTTTCCACTGATTATATAGAATTCGAGGCATGTGATGTGGACATCGCTGCGAAATCCAATGTGGACCCACATGTGTGTAGCATGTGGAGAATCATCAGTCCATGTTAGAGTTTTATTGTGAGTATTATTAGGATTCAATTTCAGTTATTTGTGGTTATTTGGGTTTTGTTGCTGATTTAATTAGACTAGGATATGGAAGTCTTTTAGTGTAATGTTTAGGGATAATTTTGGAATTTGGTCCATTGTTTATTTTTTTAGAAGGTGTCGTGTTTGATAGTAGAGGGGGGGGGACTCTTGTAATCAGGGAATGATCGAATAAACAGAAGTTCTTCTCTAGCTCTCGGCTGGTTGCTCCAAAACCCTGTGTTTGGGCGTCTCTAGTACAGAGATTCCTAGGGTTATTCAATCTTGGTGAGAGGCCAAGAATCTCCTGTCTTGTGGTGAGATGGTGCAACACAGGTAATCCTTCTTCTCCTTATTTTCTTGTGTTATGGTGATTAAAGCATGAAGATTTCAAGTTCTTGAAGATTCTTGTAAACCCCATTGGTTTTCTTGATTTCTTCCAAGATATTTTGAAAACCCAAGCCTAAAACCCCTGTTTTGCTTACCAGAAAATTTCTAGTTTTTTCCTTTGCAACTGTGGGATTCTACCACTCTAAAATCCCCTGTTTTGGTTTCAAAACTGAATCCCACCTGTCAAATATAGTCTTTGCAGATTTTCTGGGCTTTACTGAACCCTGCGGCAGCACCTAAGTCTATCTCAGCCTGTCCCAGATCTTGAACCAGAAAGCCCATATTAACCTCTGACCTAAACTGGTTAGGCAGAGTTCTTGAACCTCTTTTACACCCTCGTTAGGCCTGCAGCTACCCTAGGGACTCCTAACAGATTGTTTCAGACCTCTGAAAATAAAACCCCATTAAAGTCCTGCCTTCGTGAGTGTTTTGCAGGTCATTCTGCAGAACCTATACCTTGCGTCAAGGGCAGGGGCCTCCATTAAAAACCTGTTGTTCCTACTTCTACCTATTAATACTTGCTGCTGTTTATGTTACCTTAGCATTTATCCTCTTTACTGCTTGCTGCAGCAACCATAGACCCTAAACCAGCACCTTCTGGACCTGTTCTACTCCCATTCAAAACCCTTTTAGTATTTATATTCCCTAAGCCTTCCATCTATCTGGACAAATCCCTGCAGAGAGCTTTATATAAATCTTTAATTTATTACAATGGGGTTGCCTGTTTTAGTATACTATATTGCTGTTAAACGTGTTCTGTCACAAAGTCTGGGGGTTTGTCTGAACCTTGTGGGTACTGTTGAGTTCCTTCACTTGTTGTTATTGACCTTAAAAAAGAATGCTTCCCAAGTGTTTGATACAAACTGTTAGTGGGAATCTGTTCTGGCATTTTTGTGGGCCCATAACCCGCAATTTAGCAGCCACTCACTAGGCTAATGCAGGGGCATTTTCACACCGGGCTCGTTTGGGGCAGCCAGTGTGAGATGGGGGCATACAGTTGGGGTGGAGCGATGTGGGAGATGGGCGGGTGGTTGGTCAAGGGCATGGCCTAGCCTGGGCTATAAGATAAAGAGATTGATTCACCTCCCTTTATCAGTTTTAACTTTTAGAGCAAGTGGTTGGTCTTCTTGCATCAAAGTGGTATCAAAGCCAGGTTGTCTTGTGTTCGAAACTCCTCACCAGGGGTAATTAATGCATGGACATTTTCACACCGTGCGAGACGGGGGCATACTCGGGGTGGGGCGACAGAGGTGGGACCCATGTGAGATGGGGTTCATGAAGGAGGGTTTGGCCGAGGGTCTGACCTAGCTTGGGTTCTAAGATAAACGGATTGATTCACATTCCTTTATCAGTTTGATCTTTTAGAGCAAGTGGTTGGTCATCCTGCATCATAGGCTGGCTTGCATTAGCATGCTTTTAAAATTCATGTGGGGATTTACTTTGTAATACTTATTTAGTCCTGATCTTGAAGTACAGACAATGGGACTGTTAATGTTGTTCATTTTCCAAGTAGAAGAATTATGGATTGAAATTCAAGTTTGTTGACTTATTATTTATATTTTATATTGCTAATTCAGCATCATTTCAATTGTTTTCATGTTTCATTAATCTCGTATGTTTTTAAGACATGAAGTTGCATAATTAGGTCTAATGTAATTTACAATGGAGCTGTATCATCCAACATTGACATAAATTTTTTTTTTGGACCAAATGTCATTGTTACTTGTTCATGTTAAAATTATAATTCTTATAAAAAAGGTCATTACCCAGTGTTGGTCCTGTAACTACGGGGTGCTGGATGGGGTGGACTGGAAACAGACCTAACCTTTGGCTTTTTTTTGCACAAAGTGGCTCCTCACAAGACTTGAACCCTCATTTTTATGCTGACAGCCCAAGCCACTACCATTTCACCAAAGCCAATGACCCTTAAAATTATAATTCTTATGAAGGAAAAAAATTGTTGTGTAGGTCCAGTATCCTAAGGTAATATATAATTATTATTTTTTTCGCGGTGGATTAGATGGGTTTAGGACAATGATATTCACCACCCCTTCCATCCTCTCGAACAATCCTACAGAAGAGAAATCTGATGGACACTAACTATTAGATCATCATTACTAGTGAATAAAATAATTAAACAGAGCAGTTGCAAGCATGGTTCAATGCTACTTCATTTAAAGGAAAACATGAGAACATCCTTAAGCAATCGATTTCTCCCCTTTTCTCCCAACGGATGAAACTAAATCCATATATCAAGTATAAATGCATTATATATCAGTTTCTTTGATGAACGTACTCTAAACCTACCCATTTCTAACACAAATCTAATTCACCTGGCCCAAAAAAGAAAGCCCCACTAATAAGACTATAAAATTAAAATAATATGCATCAATGATTAACCAAAATTAAATGCTTTGGGAAAAAGTTCAAATTATTATTATATTTATACTAGGCCAAAATGACAATCATTTTTGAATGCTTAATAGGACAAGAAGGATTTTGATCACTTAGCTCTAGAATGAGTCATTTATGGATGCTTAATAGGTGGGATTTTGACTTGAAAATGAGGAGAGCTTTCGTGCATAATGAAAATATGGTTAGTCACGTACAGCTGATCATACGCTTGGTTCTCATAACCATTTTAGAGTCACTGTTTGAAAAAAAAAAAATCATTTTGGAGTCCCTTTAGCTGAACCCTTGGGTTTATGGTTGTTTTAATCTCTTTTATTTTTATTTTTAAAAAGAGTAAAAATGGTTGTTTTAATCTCAAGACACTTGTCCTCGTGGTAGAGAAGACAGACTGGGGGCTTGGGATTTTGCATTGCCGTCCTCCGTGTCATTTTAGAAGATTTAGTTTCATTTGTTTTTTTGGTTGTGCCTGCATCCGGTTGGGGCTCCGTAATCATGGCTACAAAAAGGAAACTGTAAGTTTTGGCTGTTTGCTTGGTGGGGGAGGATGTTATTTAAAGACATGTAATTTTGACGTTAAGAAAAAGGGTAACTGTAGTCAGAGGAATTGTAGGTTTTCAGACTATTTTCTTCATCGGTGTATCAAGTCGGCGAGGAGCCTAGAGACCCGAGAAGTCCAAGACTGGCATCGTAGAACTACTATATTTTTTTAATGAATAGAAATACGGGATTTTTTGGGCATGAAGAACTACTTATAAAGGGTATTGATGGTGATTTTGCACTCGATCGGATTTGCTAAGTGGAGATGAAGCATGATGGTATGGGTTGAATGATGAAATATTTAGTTATCACACCATTAGCAGAATGTTGGGTTCAAAGACAAATATTTATTTATCGTACCAGCCATGCTTTATGGAGCACAATCTTGGGCATGAAATTAGGGGTAGAACCAGTAGTGACAAGATGAGGGAAGGTTGACTGAGTGGGTTGGGTCACGTGTAATGAAGGCCAATGACTGTGCCAATGAGAACGAGTAATATGGTGCAAGTTGAAGGTGTTAAAATGGATAGGGGAAGCCTAAAATTGGCTTGCATTGTATTGGAAAAAGACACCAATGCTTATGTTTAACAGTAGATATGGACCTTAAAACCGTGGGATGGCAGAATGGGATTTGTGTATCTCCAAGTAGTTGGGATATGGCTTTGAGTTGATTTGACTTGAGCAGTGGTTGTAGTTGCAGAGGGATTGATAGGGTGGCAATGTTTGACGTGAGTCACACGACCCGTGAACCTGACCCGAATCCAACATTAAATAAGCAGGTTAGGGTTGACTGTAAATGTGTTTTGGGTCAAAGCGGGTCAACCTGCTTTGACATGATTAATAAATGGGTCAGGTTTGGGTTGACCCCCATGAAGTCATATTTTACTTGACACGACACGAATCTGACCCGTGAACTCGAATTACCACATAACCTGTGAATCCGACACGTATCCAACGCGAAATAAGTGGGTTAGGGTTGACTGTAAATGTGTTTTGGGTCAAAGCGGGTTGACCCACTTTGACACAATTAATAAACGGGTTGGGTTTGGGTTGATTCATTTAGTCGTATACCCTTATCCCAACATGACACAAACCTGACCTGCCAACACGAATTGCCACAGATCAAAGGCTTTTGATAAATCTTGTTGGTGAGTCTGATCAACTAGGGGCTGGTGATAGTCTGTAAATGGACCAAATATGGAGGGAACTATTTCCTTAGTCCGGGTCTAAGTATCACATGAGACTCGCTTGTTCTCTCATTGAGACCAACTCATTTCTCTCTCCTTAACGTCTAGTACCATCGCCCCACCACTCTACCTATCTTCTTCTGGTCAGATTGGGTCATTCTTCACTCCTATTACAAGGGAGACCCTCTTCACAGATTAACCCTCTAGTTGGTTCCACTTCTGGGGCGAAGTTGAGCACTCAGGGCATAAGGACCTGCGGTTATTACTAATGTGCTTTTCTAGCCCATATCTTCCCACCTCCGGTTAGGTTTGGAAAATGGGTCTGGGAATAATTACCAGGTCTTAGAAGAGACCTGACAGTCTAAGGGGTTATGCTAATAATTAATATGGTAAGCATGGTTATTTCGAATATTCGGGGAATTAGGCATCGTTATAATGGGCCTTTTGCCTAGATTTTCTGGAATTTCAAAAGGATGACACAAATTAAATCTGATTATTCTAGAGAAGTCTTGCGGCTCCAGCGTTGGTTTTTATTCCTTCCCCAAAGCAAAGTTGGCTTGACGAGCGCAGATGAGGAAGTGGGAGCAAGAAAACCAATAATCTCTTTTTTGTCCTTCTACTTATGGGGTAAAGAGAAGTGCTTTTGCTGCTGAGAAAGCAAATGGTTAGCGTGAAGGTTCAGGATTCAGTTGAGGTTTCATTAACGCATAATCCATGTTGAGTAGATGTTGTTTGAAAAATTTTAATTCATGAGTTGTAGGGAGGGACTTATGTCACCACAAATAGAGACTAAAGCAAGTTGTGGATATAGGCATTTCCATATTCGAATCCGTTTACTTAATCGAATATCAGATATGAATAAGGATATGCAATGGATATTTAAAAATAGGATCCATATTCATATTCATTTACTTTAACTAAATATCAGATACGAAACCGGATATCTGGCTACACTCCACCTTCAGTTTTACAAAAAAACATTATATAATAACTTGATATTTCTTTATTTTAATACAAATGCATTTGGACAAATCTTTGACCCTGTGAAAGAAAAAAAAATCGATAAACTAAAAAGATAAAGAAAAAGAATCACATATGGTTGAGAGCTCGGATGCTCAAAAGGTATCCTGGATTGAGAGCTTGGATTGGTACACCGTTACATTCACAAGCCTTGAAGTCTAAAGCGTCGATGAAACCAAAAAAAAATAAAATTGAATAGTCGAAACAGAGAGAATTAATCGACCACTAATCTCCATGGTAATGGTTGAGAGCTCCTACTGCTATAGGAGAACGATTCGTTGATTCATGAATGATGTTCCTTCCGTTTGTTGGAGAGTTTTGTGTCGTTGATTCAAGAATGGAGGTGAAGACAATGACGATGAAAATGAATATTATGAAGGCAATGTGGACCTAAGAACTATAGAGATGGTTGACAATTGGTGGAGTTTAAACTGGAGAAGTGAGTTGGCTGCTAGGGGAGGTTTCAGCTAGAGTTTCAACTTTCTTTCTTAAGAAATAGAATGAGATGTGAGGAATGAGTTAGGGTTAGGGATAAGGTATTTATATGCTGTATATTCTATGTACCATGTCCTATAATATTATGATATAACTATCAATCTTAACCCTCCATTAGATACCGTATTCGGTTCATATATTCTCTGATTTTTTCTAAACGAATTGAATATTTAATCTCAGCGGATATACATGGATCCATATTTGCTTTAAGCAAACCGAATACGATTCGGATACAGATAAATATTCAAATCATTGACAGCCCTACGTGTTACCATTGTGGAGACAGTACACCTTGCATCTGGATCATGTTTGGGGTCTGGGCTTATTTACTCCTTGGATACCTAGCTCCTCATGTGATGCTCAGGCTTAAGTGTTCAGTCCCAGATTACTTTGACTGATGGCTTGGCACAGAGATCAGTTGGAGAGGCTGTGAATGATATTCAATTAGAGCCTGCCGTTAAGGCTGATGACAAAGGTGGCGTAGAGGAATCTAGCTCTTGAGACTCAGGGTCGCATCAGAGGGTATCAGTGTATAGATGACGTGTGAGAGTTGAAGGATAATACCGAATTAAAGTTCAGTGCATTTATTGACCATTCTGTGTGTCAGAAAATCAATAGCCTTGACTTTCTAGGGGTGTCCAACTTGCTCTAATTTTATTTACGAAACTCTAAGGGACATGGTAAAGGTGGAATTAGAGAATCATAGGAAGAAAGGAAGAGGGCGTATAAATGATATATTTTTTTAAATGAGTTATGAAGAGATAGAGATGTCAACCTTGCACATGAGCCCTGAAAATCTGAAGAGTTCAGAGTTGAAGAAAAAGAGTCTCTCGAAGCTCCATCTTATAAATTAATCTCTCGGAGGAAGAGCTCTGAGAAGCACTTTGTCAAGAGGGAGGGGTAGGTGAAGAGGCTTTGGCAGTGTCTTGTATGCTCCTTAACAAGGTGGATCAATTGGATAGATGTCTCTTTGCTTCTTAATTGGATTTTATCTTTCTGCTCTCTTTTGGCATTGCTGATGGCTGAGTTGAGTTTTATTTTTGGAAGAAGGGGTAGGCCTATCCATTGTTTTTGTTTGGTGGTGGTGGTTTTGGGTAGTCTATTTTTGAGGTTTCTAGCTGTTGTTTGGAGCTGTTGTGCGTCTCTGGAGTGGCAGTCTTTGGCATGTGTTTTTGGTGGTCATGCAAGTGTTGGTAGGGTGGTTTCTTTCATGTATTGGGGTGAAATCTATATTGATTTTAGGATGTCTTGGGATGGAGAGTTATATTCATTTTAATAGGCTTCACCAGCTATTTATCTTCTCTTGGTTGGGGATTATCCTTCTAGGCTTCACCATCAAATAAAAAAAGGATTGCCACAATAGGCTTTCTTGTTGCAACATTTTGATGTAAAGATAATTATCAAAAAAAAGAAAAAAACCCTGACTTACCGAAAATATCATGACACCTGGGAAACATGACAAATTATGTACATGTTAAACCTATGTATGTATCAACTGATTCACTGAAATATATTGTATGTGGTGTCAGTATCACTAACTGATAATCTCTACCCATATCACTATGTTAGGATGATTCATGCTGATTTTAACCATGTGAGACTTGGTGTTGGAAATGAAAATCCTGTATATGATCAAGTAGGTATAGCTACTGTGCATCTACCGATGATGGACTTGCTGCAAAATATTCTACTTTTTTTTTCTCTCTGCATATCTATAGTTCAAAATTTTAAATTCTGAATGGGACTTTTGGTATCTACATTGTCAGGGATGAATGCGGTAGACTAACAAAGATTATTCAATCGCGAGTTGTAGACTGTCCCACTATTAAAGGGGGAGAGGATATGAGACAGAATGAATTGCCTGGCAGAACAGTTGGGGACAGTACTGCTTTTCTGGGAGCTTTCCAACCACATTGGCAGACAATAAATGCATCTACAGCATATCCATATTTGGTTGATGGGCTTAATTCTTTTACTCCCAGAGCTTCTGAACGTGAAAGAAATATGCCCGATTTCTTCAACACAGCTGTTATGGAGGCAAGAAAATGGTTGGAGGAGAGGAAATCGAAATCGAGTTCAAAGTCAGGGCTGGATGACGGCACCTGCACTTTGAATACTGTTATGAACTCACATGTTAGTGATTCCATCTGATCTATTAATGTTACTTATCGTATTTGTTCATACCTTTTTATTCTGAAGCTATGATTTAGTGCTCAACCTGGTCTTTGTTTTAGTTATATTTGTATTATGTAATACTTGATTACTTTATAATATCTGATTCTTGCTTCTTTAGGATTATGAATATCCTTTATTTTTAGACCTAATTTCATATTTTAATGAATTGTCTTCTATATCATGTTATGTTTTACACCAATTATTAAGATATTGTTATGGTTAAAAATTTATTAACCATGATGTTTCATTGAAATTCTAGAAAACCTCACCTGCGCCTTCTTTTTCTTCTTTGTTGTTTTAGTATTTTACTTATATATATATATATATATATATATATAGATTGTAGATGCTAATATTTCTTTTCGCAGTACCTTTTGTTAATTATGCTTGTGGAAGTGTTCAATTATCACGTAAAGGGGTGAAGATGATAGATTCACATAATTAGTTTCTTTTATGTAGGGAATTTTGTTATTTCTAATTGCTTTTAGAGTGTTCCCCCGCCCCCTTGGTAAAAATAAGTGGAACCCATTGCCATTTAAAGAAATTATGTTAAATAGCCATTTTTGTGACATGTTGGTCTACATATACCACCATGTTATGACGTGGCCCACATGGGAGCAAAATCCTTGCTATTTTGGATGAGATTTTGTCCCTTGTGGCTTCATACATCAATTAGGCATTCATGTACATCTGGAGGCAGCGTATATGAAGGCTCAATGGTATGTATAAAGCTAAGGGGTGGAAGCTGCTTGTTCATTGCCTCCTTATAAGTAATTAGTAACTACTAGACTTCTAGCTATGACCAATTTCTATAAATTTCTACTTATTATAACACTTTTTGAAGAAAGATTCAAAAATTGAAATTCTTATTAAAGTCCATAAGACCCAAATTGTAAACTTTTAAAGGTTCTTTAATTTTAGAAAGAATCTGATATAAGAATCTAAATATTACTCAATAACGACTGAGGAACTACTAGAGAAATTGACTTCTAGAAGAACAAATTTGAATTCCAAAAATTATAAATCTCACTATGGACCCATAAACTTCCTGTAATCTGCCCCACTTGGTTTAATGTAGCTATATTTTAGGCATATTGGATAGCTAATCAAATAAACATTTTAGTGATATAAATCATGACATTTAGGTCCTCATTGACATGCATAAAGATTTCTGTAGTTTTAATGATGGGATTATTATGCTATGTTTCATTTGTATTCATCCACGCATAACCACTGCAATTTACACACTGCACACATTCTTGTTACTTCTTCCAAGATCAGTTTGGCTCTTTCTTTAGTACTGATTGTTCTATTCACAATTTGGTGAAATATGTTCTCCCTATTGACGTTTGGGTGTTTGTGTTTTGGCATTGAGGTTAAGCTATTGGGATTTTTCTTCTTCCCCCAAGAAGAAGCTTTAAGTTCTTTACATAAATGAGCAAAATTAGTCGCATAGGCAATGATTAAGGTTCATTGCTTTGGTGCAATGGTAATGTCTTGGACTGTCAGTGTAAAAATTGGAGTTTGAGTATGGTGTGTAGCCACTTTGTGAAAAAAAGACAAAAGTTAGGTGATGTAGCACACCCCTTTTAAAAAGGACCCTACAAAATCTAGGGATAAACTATAGACGTCGCATAGAAATCAAGAGAACTAGAAGAAAGATGAAATCAAGAACCAAGAAAAGAGTGAGAAAGTAAATTGTAGAAGAAGGTAGGAAAAGAAGATTAAAAAAGAGAATAAATAATTTTCCGCATAAATATTTAAAGAAGATTCAAGAATAAAGTAAACATAATAAAGAAAAGAAAAGAAGAAGAAAGAACAAGAAAAAGATGAAGAACTCACCTAACCGTGAGAGGTATAGAGATATAGCCAAACATTGGGCTTCAAAAACCAACTTCAATTCATAAATTTTCTTCAACCAGTTGTACAAGAGGTATTTATGACTTATTTATAATAAAAAACGAAATTTGATCAAAATGCCCCTACCTTGTATGGTCAGTCTAAAAAAATCTAAAAAAATTCTGGAAAATATAAAAATATTTCTAAACTTCTTCTAGTTCCCTACCAACTTTCTAACTTGGTTCTAATGGCCTTATTATATTAACTCCACTTCTAAAACCCTCCTAAAATTTAAAGAAAACATTAAAATAGAGCCTAAAAACCGTGGGCAACAACTCTATCAGTTAGTTCTTTTCAAAAACCTTGGTCTTAGCTTCTATAAAGGCTTGTATTTCTCCATCCATTGAAGAGCTGCCTCATCAATTCCCCCCCTCTTGGAAAACACAACCCCGTTGAGTTGAGGTGGAGGTCTAAGGATTCCTGGTCCATCATGTGGTGTTGGATGCCATGGAAAATTAAATCACTTTTGCTTCTGCTTATTGGACACATTCTTTACATCATAAACATGGGGTGTATCAACCTTGAAAATCCTCTAGCTGCTCTTTTTTTGGCTTCCTCTTCTAATTCTCGTTCGCACTCCGAAACCATATCATCAGTTGGCTCATATACTTCTTCTTTTAGTTCATCATTTTCTATTGATTGCTTTTCAGTAAGACCAATAAACTTGCTTGGACATTGGGATTTATGATGCCCATTGTCCTTGCAAGTATAACATTGATCTCCCTTAGGTTTCAATACAGATTCCTCTGAACCTCTAGATCTAGATGGAGAAAATTGGCGTGATGTCCTAGGCGGAGAAGAGGATCCTAGTCTGTTGAAGTCTATTGGTTTGTCTGCTCAACGAAGCGTTGGTATCCGCATAAGTCTTCTTATGAATCTTGATAATATGCTCAAAATATTGGGCTACTTGGATAGCCTCATCAACTGAAGAATAGTAATGGTAGCGAAGCCCTTGCGAAACCTACAAATGGAGACCCTATCTATACATAGACACAAGAACCTCATCAGTCCAACTAAAGCTTGATCTAGCAGTAAAGTGTTGGAATTGCCTGGTGTAATCACTGACACTGGAAGTACCTTGCCTGAGTTATGGTAACTGCATCTAAGCTCTCTGCTTGTAATCCTTGGGAGCAAACCGTTTCTTCATAGCCACTTTCTTCTCACCCCAAGTTGTCACTGTTCCATTACTAGACTTAGACATGCCCTTCTTGTAATTGTTCCACCAAATCTGAGCTGTACCTATCAACTTGGATTTCGCAAACTGGAATTTCCGCACCTCGGAAACTTCATACATCTTAAAGAAAGATTTGACCTTGTACTTTCAATCTAGAAAAGTATCCACACCTTGTTCACCATCAAAATCAGGCACATATACGTTAATGTGTGTATCAACCTCAGAATGTACGGGATTATGTAGGGTCATCTCTCTGCATATTGACTCTTGCCTGGGCGGTGACATCTCTTGCTCAATTTTAAGGGAAGTAGTCTGAACGTGAGTTTGAAGGGGAATCTCACTCTGTACGCTCGATTCTGGGTTGGAATTAGAAGACCCTACTCCTTGCACTGACTCTTTTTCCTTTGCTTTAATTGCTGCCATGAGCTGCTCAAACTGTGTATCTATTTTGACTTCCAATCCAACAACTTTAGCTGTCAATTGGGCTAATTCTTGTCTAGTAGCCTGAATCAATGTTGTATGCTCATCCACAATAGTAGACAATGTAGCTGTAGTGTGAACTATGATATTTGAGAACCTCTACCAAAGATTTAGGGTGTTTAGAAAATTCAAGGTTAGGGAAAACCCTTTTCGAAATTCCAAAAGAATATTAGGGTAGCCCTAAAGTTGATGAGAAAGTACTTTGGCGAAATTTAAGAATGTTAGGGTATGCTTTAAAGTGATTAGGGAAACCAAGAGAAACTCAAGGAAGTGTGAAACTCAATTTAGGGTATGCCCTAAAATTATTTAGAAGCCTTGGATAGGCCCTAAATTAATTTAGGTACTATTGG
>JAOXJP010029261.1:0-16910 GCA_025762735.1 Platanus orientalis | reverse complement strand
GAAACATTCTTTTAGGCTTTTGTGGTTAAATATTTCTTGTAGGAATCCCTTCCCTTTGGATCTTACATTATGATTGCAATCTCCTTCATGTTCTAAATTATTCAATAGCATACATATAAGAAAACAAAGAGTATCTACTAATTAGTTTAGCTCACTAATGGATGTTTCTAGTCTAACGATGCAATTTCTATTAATGTGCATATTTAACTGTTACCTTAGGGTTGTGTTCTTTAGGATTCAGGATTGGATTATTATTTAAACTTTTTCATCCACAAGGTAATCCAATAGTATTTTTCGTACATGGATGAGATTACCTTTTAGATTATTGGAATGAGAAAAGTAAGACCAACCATGAAATTTATCACTAATTCCAAGCATTGTGACATGAAGCATAATGCTATTAACTAATGACTGTGGGCTAGGGATTTCATTAGACTCCGCTAACAAAGGTATGTGCAGGGCAACCAAATGGTAGATTCAAAGTATAAGGTGCAATTTTTTTTTCCGATAATTAAAAGATCTTTATTGAAACAAAAATAATAATAATATAGATACAACAACAATAGAGGGAGACCTATGAACTAAAAGGGGATATCAAAACCATTAAAAATGACACTTTGCCCAACTCCCCAATTTTCTAAACTATCGGCCAAAGAGTTTTGTGGGTAGTAACTCTCTTAACCAAAATCAACATTACCACAATAGGCAAGATGGATCACTAGTTGGCACAAGGAGTTATGTTTACATTGCACATCCGAGGATAGATGTGCATTCTCCCCAACCAGTTCGAAGTTATGTATAGGGGGGTCATTGCACTCTAGTTAAAGCCTTCCATAATTGTACAAGGAAATTAACAATGCTATCCCCAACCAGTTCGGACCCGATTCCTATCTCTCAACAAATTTGTGTAATCCTAAGATGATGTAGTTCCCTAATCTGAATGCCTATTCCCGGAAAATCAGTGTAACTAATTTCTTTTTAAGCAAAAGAAGGTCTAATCATCCAACAAATCACTTTCTATTTAAAGTGACTTGTTGGTGGGTCACTGCTTAGATGGACAATTGCAAAAATCACACCAATGAAGCGACCCTAATCATCCAACAAGTCACTTTCTGTTTAAAGGGCATCACACATTAGAGTATGCACAATGGTCCACAAATAAGTTCATTTTTCAAATTGGGAGAATCATTCAGTTGATTGCTGCAATTTTGAGGGCAGGGTAAATTGAAGTGGTGTAAGACTTCAAAAATTAGCTTCAGGCAAGGAAATAACCGTGGAACATTGAGGCATCAGAAAGAAGTGGTGTATTGACTTCAAAGTCCCTATAGCCAAATAGAAGTCTGGGAGTTATGTTTTTGATATTAAGAGAGGAACAGGACTATGTCATCAATGTCTTGCCTTGACATAATTTCACTGATTTATGTGAGCTATACTAGTAAGGTTTATTGGCATCATCAGCGAGCTTGATTTATAAGAGTATTACATCTCACTCCATGCAATAATACTCATACAACCATGGTAGGCTGAATAAGTTTTGAAACAACAACAAAAAACAACCTTATCCCAACTATTTGAGGTCAGCTACACGAATCCTGTTCCGCCATTCCACTCTGTTTAAGGCCATATCTACTGTTAAATTACAAGCTACCATGTCCCTCCTTACTACCTCAACCCTGGTCAATTTGGCCTTCCTCTAGTCCTTCTAGCACCTTCAACTTGCATTGTCTCACTCTACCTCACTGGTGCAGTCTTTGGTCTTCGTTGCACATGCCCAAACCATCTTAATCGACTTTCCCTCATTTTTTCACCCATTGGTGCTAAAACCTAAGCTTCCACGAATGGATTCATTCCTAACTTTATCCTTTCTAGTCTTGCCACTCATCCATCTCAAAACCTATACAGATCAGCTTCTTCTAGTCCCTTATTAAGTCCCCATTATAACCTAAAATTTGCCCTACATTTGGCCGGTCACAAAACCTTAAATCCCCCATAAAACCCATTGATCCACCATCTGTCCTGGCCTTATTGCAACCTTAGTTCTAGCCCTGCAGTGATCCTTGGATCAGTATTAACTCACTGATGTGTATGACTTTGGAATAACTTCTCTTCAATCGCCATCTGAACCCATGGGCACAACTAAACCACCTCTTTTGTCTTGAATTCATTCCCATTAAATCCTAGAGTTTGCCTTAGTTTATTACTCACAAACCTTGAAATAACCTAGCCTTTTTGTCTAATATTCTAGCCCCATAAAACATTAGATCATTACCTGTTATTCCAGACCTCAATATACTTTTGTTGTTCTTAACCCAAATTGAACCTTCATTACCCTGTTAATACCCGTCTTTAGCCCACATAACCCTGTTGTTTAACCTTTACCAAGGAAATTAGAACTTGTGACTGAAACAAGAATTAAAGTCTACAGCCTTGTGTTGTTCTATGACCAGTCCTTAAATCACCTATTAGCCCCTCTGAACTGATCCCAGTTAATCCTTTAAATCCCACAACTTGTTGGTGTATGATCCTATAGCCTACTACCCAATCAACCCCTTTAGTCCTACATGAAATTGCTGCCCAGATTTTGCAAGTCCCTAGAATAGTCCTTGTTTATTCTAAAGTTTCTCACAGTGTTCCATTGTTTTAGTCTAAATCACAGCTACACTATTATCCCTATCAGTTAATGGGTTAAGTACTAAGTTTGTTTCCATACTTTCAAGGTTATAAGGCACTTGTTGGGTTAAGTTTGTTTCCATACCTTATTACTAAGGACCTTTGTGTCAAACCCATAGCTCAATTCAAATTGTGTCAAACCCTTAGCTCAATTCAAATTTAATCACTTATAATTACTGTTGTGAAATAAGGTAGGCTAGACAGGGTAACTACTAATAAGGGAAGTATGCAGACCATTGGAAAGAACCAACTAATATTTCACACTTATATTTGTAACTAACCGAAATAAAACTAATGAAAATCCATTCCTTTATGAATCCCAACTGGATCCGAAACCCAGAAGGGGTAAAACCGGGTATGCTACCCAATACAAGTAAAGGACCAGCATCACCACTAACTAGGCCCCAAAATTAGCATGTTCAGATAATTTTTTAACAATGATGCTAAAATAATAATAATCACAACCACCAGAAACAACCATGACCAGAGGTAGCCAACTGCTTTACGGAGCCCCTAGTTTTCCCAAACCCAAAAGCCCAAAACTGTCATACCCATTGTTCTCCTATTAGTTTATTTCCTCCATTGTATTTCCAACACATGAGACTTCTAACATAGGTGTGTCTCATCACATGCAAAAGAGTTGTTGTAGTTCTTAAACCAGTTTCATAGTTTTATAACATAGGCATTTTCATCCCATAGAACATGGAAATGAGCTGATCGGCTCGTTCCCTATCAAAGTAGCCAAAATATAATATCTTATGTATTCAACTCTTGAAAGCATTCAACAAACTATAAGTATTTGCAAAGTAATGTACATGGGTGCGCACACGTGTGAACAACTGTGAGTTGTTCTATGCGATTTACCAATTTCATCAAACTAAATCATTCAATAGACAGTGCACCTCTTGAAGGGGGATGGCAGCACCCAAAACCCTAACTGATGGGAATCTTAACTGCGTGATCTGGGACTTGGCTGCAGAAACATAACTGATGTATCTTTGTGATTCAAGATTTCAATCCCATTTCAACTCACTTTAGTAGGAAGTTCACACATGGACAGTTATAAATTAAAGATGGTTTGATTTCAATCTAGTTTTTGAGTTATCCCACATCCACGAGAGCCCCACCAATCTAACATTCTATAGTTGAAATTGTTAATACATGGACAGTTACAAGTTCTTGTTTGGATTCAAATAATTTTGATTAGTAAATACAAATTGAACAGGTCATCACCTACCTTCCAGATTGCATTCAACTCATAAAATAGAACTTGATAAAACTATATATATATATATCAACTGTCTTTGTTCAATACATTTGCAGGAGCTTACAAACAAGATAACCATATGTGTTTTTAGGGAGTCTGGACTTGAATGCAATCTGATAGTTATGATGCAGTATGTCAACTAACTGAGACATGGACTTGAACCCCATACAAAGATTACCCTCACCACTTAGATAAAGCCAAGCTAGAACACATGTAGCAAAAGTCCACCTGATTACCCTCACCACTTAGACATGGACGGAGCACCTTGGATTCTTCTCTAGATTATTCAGCCTTCTCTAGACAGTCTAGATGTGGTCAATCTACAAAGTCCACCAGATACAAGATCTTCTAGAATTGCCACATGTATGGTGCCTTCATCCATGTCATCCCTATACCCTACCATGTGTTCCTTGTTTCACAAGGGATAGAATTGCTTTTGAAATGAGTTTTTTTTTTCTTTTCTTTCTTTCAAATGAAAAGAGGTAATTCGTGGAAACTCTCCTATTGCAACATTGCAAGGAGTTATTGGGCCAAAGTTGAGGGAGAGGAGATGAGCATGTGGAAAACTTTGGGACTGACATCCAGCTGCTAATTATGAGTTTTGTGGCCAATGAGAAGTCTATCAAGAGACAGAAGAAGTAAGAAACCCTTCTGTTTATACAGAGTAAGCCATTACACATATGATATGTACTTCATTTTAATTTTAAGCCATTACACATAGGATATGTAATTCATTTTAATTTTTATTTTATTTATCTAGACAATTTCTTTTGTTATATTTCATGCTTATATGAACTAAGTGATGTATAATAGTCTATATCCTAATATAGTGAAGTTGACTGTAAAAAAAGCATGCTGTCCATGGGGTTTTACAATGGCTGCATGTCCAACATTGATTTGTCTATTATGAATGCCAACAGCTCCAGGGGAATCGATAATCATTAAGCCATTACAAAAGCATTTAACTTCATAATCTGTATAAGAAAGGAAAAAAATGTTGAATTCAAATTGAAAGAAATAGACTGAAATTGAAAGTAAAAAATCATTTGGCCTGAATATATTCAAAAGAATGTAAGAATATACAGAGAGGGAAATTAAAAAAAATCTCAGAGCACCTCGAGCACCTCCAACCCATAAAGAACACCAGCGTGTTTCTCCGGACCATCTTTGCCAAAATGTTTTTCTCTCATCTTCTGGAATGCTTGCATTGTTAGTAAACTGTCAGAACCAGCCTGATGGCATTTCCCAACAGCCCGATCCACCTCAAGCGTTCTGGCAACTCGGTCCAACCCACCATATAAACTATCACAGAACCTCATTAGATGCTTCACATCGTAAACCCTAGTCCCAAAAAACGTTCTCAGAAGCCCCAGGAATTCTCCGATTCGACTCGGCAAAAACCGCCTCGTCAAGATCTTCACCAGGTATCCAAAATCGTAGGCGCTATGAAACGTTACCCAACTCACCGAGTGGTTGCAGACGAGTCCCGAAAACATCATCAACTGGGCGAATCGGGCGGAGTCGATCCCCATTGCCCTGTTCTTGTGGAAATCAATCCCTTGCTTCCTGAGCAGCTCAATAGAATCAGGCGCATGTAGATCCCGTGCGACGTCAAAATCTCGGAAGTTGAATTCCCAGATATAGCGATTCCCGGTGCCGAAATCGGGAAGGTTGCCGTCGGCATCAGAGAAGGTAAGACCGACTTGGATGAGATTCAAGGCATCGACGTTCCTTTTGAGGATGAAATAGTGATAAGAGGGCATATGGAAGAAGTAGAACTTTCCGGCGTCGGCGGTGGGACGGTAAACGACGCCGGGGAACTCGGTGTCCATGGAGATCAAAGGGTAACGATGGATTACGCTTCGGATCAAAAGGAATTCGTAATCAAGATTCTCAGACCAGACTTCCCGTATCACAATCGGTTTAGGGTTTGAATTCGAAGCCATGACAGTACCTAGCAGTCGATCCAGTTGAATTCAAATCTTCGGAGGCTTTTTTTTTTTCACAGAACATTTGCTTCTAGCCTTCTCCCTTATTATATAAATTAAGGGACCTGAAAGAAGGGAATACATCAAATTAGAAATAGGAGGAGCGTCACAATCATCTTCCTTTTTCGAATTAGAAGTAGGAGGAGCGTCACAATCATCCTCCTTTTCCAAATTAGAAGTTTCCAAATTATAACTTCTAATTTGGAAAAGGAGGATGATTGCAGGGGTGGCAATTTTTGTGTTGGCGGGTCGGGCTCGTGTATTAACCCGACCCATTTAACTGAACTGGTCACCTATCCGGTTCCATACACATTGAAAACTGGAATAGTTTAAAAAAACCGTATTAAACCGGCTGGTTATTGAAAACCACCCGTTTTTTTCAACCCGGGTTATGTAACTAGGACTCTAGGAGCAAATAGGTCAGCTACGAATGGGCAGCATTCCAACTGGCCCGGTTCGACACCCATAGTCCTGATGCAACCCAGTTTCTCTTTTCCAGGTTAGTCAAACCAGGTCAAACCCAGGGCTGCTCAGGTAAGGCCTTGGCTCAACGTTTCCTCATTGATTGATTTGCTGAAGAACTGATAATTTCTAGTGAACACGGCCACTAGCAAGCTTGTCATGCACAAAGTTGACACAGAACCACCTTTACACAGGAACAACCAAGCTTGTTATGTGCCAATAATATAGCTCTCTGGTCCTGGAAGCTCGACTGCTTGAGCATCGGGTGTTGCTCAACTTGAGTGCTCGAAAATATTTTCGATCGCTCAACGTGGTTCGAGTGCTCAAATTTTTTTCAATCGCTCGAAATTCTTCTATTTTGTTTTTTAAACTTTGTGCACTCGGGATTTTTTAGCATTGATACTCACAATCATTTTTTGTATTCTAAGTTCTCCTAAGGTCAACCATGGTCTATTGGGGGTCTTGTGAACACTCACATCAACCACTTGACCATTTTACCTGATTTACCTTTTTAGCATTGTGTGATAGATGTAACAGAGGTCCTTCACATGATTTGATCTTGACTTGAACAGCACTTGGACCCCATTGCTTTGGTGTTGGTAGTCTACACACACGATTCTCGTAGGCTCTCATATACATTACAAACTTTGCTCTCACAACCTATTCAAAACCTAGACTTGGAATGAAATTGATAATATAAACACACTTTACAATCTCCCCCTTTATCAATTTTATTGAAAAAAAAACCCAAAAAATAATGATTATATCATTTTAATACAAATTAGAGGACTCAATATAAGAGAATCATAAACTGTTTAATGCGGTGAGGCTTTTCTACGCTCGGTGTATGCAAACACCGAGGTCAACGGGGGGCCACATCAGCGTCAGAAGTGTTTTACACACTCCCCCAAAAAGTGAAAATCACTTTCGGCGCTGATGTTTACACCCGCTTGAGCATCGGCGGACGTGGCACAGGTTAGGGGTCGGCGTATAAAATCCAAGCCGTGTTTAATGAGGTCATGAAGCTTCCCCCGGGTCCTTGGGCTTGTCAAGTCTTCCAACGCACATCACACTACGCACACCCTTCTCATATGACTTTTAGATATGCCAAAAGAGTTCAACACAAGCAATGAGAGAATAAAGATTTCAACCAGATAATATATGATACTAGCTTATTCTTTACACAATATGCATTCAAGAATTATCATTACTCCCCCTAAATGGCAGCATTATTCCCCCTACATTAGATCCCATATTTTCTCCCCCTTTTGTCATGAAATGGCAAGGGGTAAGGGAATAGATATGGCCCAAGAACTAGCAAGGACAAATGTGCCAGTTGAGGTGCATATTAGTTATGTGGTGCCAAGATGGATCAATTGATCAACATCAGATATGCTATGTAAGTGCATAGATACATGCCTAAAACAATAGTGTGAACATATAATGATTTGCCAACAAGGTTCGATATGTCACAAGTAATTTAAATAACATACAGGTAGGTGCAAGAAATCACTAAGAGCAGTCAAAAGAGGTGCCAATCATTGCATACATGCTCATGTGTGTCATGGTGACTAGGAATCATAAATAGATATGTTAATAGAAGACAACCCATACATGATCTAAAATATTCTCTCAGAAGATCATGGAGCTAAAACGCACTAAATTTCATTAATTACACAAGTGAGTACATCAATAGGGACCAAACTACATATACATATGTCCAGAAGATCACAAAAACCAAGTCCCTTTTCACAAAATTGGCAACCAATCAATGGTGCCCACAAAGACATGCAAACAACTAAGTGAACAAAACTATGTCAGCAAACACTGCAACCTCTTAGACTAGGCCAGTCTCTCCAGCATCCCCAACAGCTCCATCATGATCATCATCCTTGGGATCTATGTCCCCAAAGTGGATCTCAGGCCCTAGTGAGATTTTCTCATCGTCATACTCAAAATCTAGGGCAATCGATTTCATGTACTCTGCCATTCCTTCCAGATTCTTGTCAGACTTGAGCTGGCAAGCTCTCCACTTTCTTTAGTAAAATTGCCATCGGCTTCAAGATATTTAGAACAGTTTTCATTATGGAGAGAGCAGTGGGTGTGGCCTTTTTGGATCCTCAATAAGATTCAAAAGCGTCGACCGTCATCCTCTTGACTGTAGTCTTAGAGATTGGCTCCATCTGAGACTCATAATCCTATCCCACTAATCCTATCCCAGAGGATAATCAACCTCCAGCTTCTATAGAATGATCATAATCATGACACCAAATGGGAGTTTGACCCTGGTGGTATCCTTATCAGCTTCTTTCATGCATCATTTCCCAGCAAACAATGGATGGAAGATCCACTTTTTTCTCTTTCAAAACACTGTCAATGGCATACACCTTCTCGAGCTGCACATTCCAGTTTGTTTGGATCTGCCCTGTCACACTGAGACATCTCCCCTAGCATCTCTTCCACTTCTTCAAGGGTAGGAGGGAATTGAAAAGGAATCTCACGTCTGTCGAACCCAAAAATGTCGTCTAAGAGAGATGGAGTCACTTCAACCTTCTTCACGTATACTTGGGTTTCCGAGGCCATAAGTTAGGCAATTGTGTTCGTGCATGTTGGCATAAAAGAGGCGAACGGGTTCACGTTGACCTCTTCTTGGAGTTTGGTCAAAGTAAACCACCCTTCTATTCGAATTTGGTGAAAAATCCAATCTTCTTCAACACGTCTACACAAACGAATCTCTCTAAAATGAGTGGACATGAATAAAGTAGTGGAGATATGTAGATTTATAGTTGTGATCATAAAACATGCGAGTGGTGTGCCCTTGCAAGGTTGGTTGATCCATTTTTCCCTTTTTTTTTGCGGGTTCTGAAAAATCAACAATACTTTGAGAAATGGAAGGAAGATAGGAGTTAAGTAATCGACAAACTAATGTTTGAGTACTTTAATATCGCTCGCGAGAAGTTGAACCGCCCAGGTTCGAGCGCTCAAAGAGTCCTACTTCGAGAGATCAAAAATATTTTCGATTGGTCAAGATGTGTTGACTAATAATAATTTAATTTTTGTTTTGTTTTGGTTCAACACTGCTCCTCTATCCCTTTTGGGGTTTGGTCAAGCCATTAAGTGGTTTACATTGTCCTCCATGATTGAATGAGCCTTTTCAAAAACCAAGTGTGTGGACCATGATATGCTAAGTGAGGCTCCACACAAGCTTGGGTCAAATGAAATTTTAATTTGTCCCAGCTTGCACATGTCAATTGAACTCCTTAGATGTAAGAATCTCTTAAAATCTAATGGTTTGGTATATGATATCTATGTGTTTTGTCCTTAAGTGTTGAACTGAATTCTTAGATATTTGAATAGCACTCAAGTTGACAATGAATAAGCTCATGGTTTTTGACTCAACTCATAATCTTTTAGCATTTGTTTCATTTAGAGAGGTTGAGTGTATCTACTCCCGGCTACAATGTATTCAACCTTAGTTGTTGACAATGAGATGGACTTCTATTTTCTATTATGCTATGTTACAAGGAAATTCCGTACATAGAAACATCCTCTATTTGTACTTTTTTAGCGTCAACATTACCAACCCAATCTACATTCGAGTACCCTGAAATTATTATGTTAGTGTCAAACGGATACCATAGGTCATAGTTCAATGTACCATTGATATATCTAATAAATCTTTTGGCCTTTTCAAGACGCGATTTTGTAGGTGTTGACTAATATCTAGCACAAGCACCTATTACAAAAACAATATTAGGTCTATTTGCTATCAAATAAAGTAAGCTCCCCGTGATACTCCTATACAAGGTAGTGTCTACCTCTACTCCGTCTAGTTCTCTAATAATCTTATCACTAGTACTTATTGGAGTATTGGCTAATTTGGAGTCCTGAAGACCAAACTTAGACACTAGATCTTTTGTATACTTGGACTAACTTTGGAATATTCAATCCTTTGTCTATTTTATTTGCAGTCTAAGGAAGAACCTAATTTTTCATTCCATGTCATATCAAATTATGATTTCATTGTTTAGGTAAACACGTAAGACAAATCCCCACATGATGACCCAAAAATGATGTCATCTACATATATTTGTACAATGAGTATGTTGCCATCATTCTTTTTGATAAAGAGAGTTTTATCTATACTCCCCTATAAAATTGGTGGTCCAGTATAAACTTTGTAAACCTCTTGTACTAGGCTTTAGGAGCATCTTTCAATCCATAGAGTTCCTACTTAACTTTGTATATTTAGTTTGGAAAGAAAAGATCTACAAATCCTTCAGGCTGCTCTACATATACTTCTCCTTAAAAAATAGCATTCAGAAATGCACCATTGACATCCCTTTGGTATAGTTTAAACTTTAAGTAAAATGCAATGGATAGCAATATCCAACTGGACTCCAATCTTGCACCTAGGCTAAATGTTTCTTCAAAGTCAATGTCTTCTATTTGGGCATACCCCTTAAATACTAGTTTAGCCTTATTCCAAATTATTTTGTCATACTCATCACATTTGTTTTTAAAGATCCATTTGGTTCCTATGACATTTTTGTCTGATGGTCTTTCTATAAGGTACCACACATCATTTTCGTTAAATTGATTGAGCTCCTTTTGCATGGCATTGATCTAATATGGATCATCAATAGCCTCTTTGACCTTTTTAGGGTCAATCTTAGAGGTAAAACACAAATGGCTAATAATGTTTTCAATTTGCCCACGTGTTTTAACTCCTATGCTTGAATCAATAATAATATTTTTAGGAGAATATCATTTAGTAATTTTTTTTTTATCCTTGGGTTGTATCTCAACCTCTTTAACTTATTTGTCTGATTCATGTTGAGAGGAGGTGTCTTATTTTTTTCTTCATGAGAAGTATGTTGAAGTACATCCACAACCTTTTCATGCATTTTCTCATGATCATCAATGATGACATTGATTGATTCTTCCAAGGTGGGTCCTTTTATTGAAGACTCTCCTTGGAAGAATCAATAAGCTCTACTCCTTGTAGAGTATCCTAGGGGCTTCATCAATCTTAGGATCAAATTTTTCAGGGTTTTCTCTATCCCTCAAGACAGAGCAAGAGCTTCCAAATACTTTGAAATATTTTACATTGGAATTTTTTCCATTCCAAGACTCATAGGTTGTCTTGGTTGTACTAGGTCTTAGACAGACTCAGTTAACAACCTCAACCCAAAACCTTTTAACCAAATTCTTGTTACCGAACATAACACTGGCCATGTCTAATAAAATTGTATTCTTTCTCTCAGCAACCCTATTTTATTGAGGTATATTAGGAGCAGAAATTCATGTTTAATGCCCATTTCATCGCACTAATTGGAGAATTTTTTGTTTTTAAATTCTCCTCCATGGTCACTCCTAATTCCTTTTATGGTGAGTTCCTTTTTAGTTTGCATTCTTTTGTATATATGCATGAATTCATTGAATGCTTTTGATTTCTCTCTTAAGAATGCTAACCATGTATCTCTAGATAAATCATCAACCACCACAATAAAATATCACTTTTCACCTAGACTTTCCTTCCTAGTTGGACCTACTAAGTCCATGTGTAAGAGTTCTAAGGGTCTAGTTGTCCCAATTTGATTTACCTTTTTATGTGGGACCTTTGTTTGTTTTCCCAATTGACAACCTTTAAAAATTGGGTTGACAACTTTGTTTAAGCTAGGTAATCCTTTGGCTAGTTATTTTCGTCTTAACCTTACAAGGTCCTTATAGTTCATGTGACCCAACATTTGATGCCAAAGGTTTGTCTCATTCGCTTGAGATATAACATATGATCTCGAACCAACTTTAGTTGGTTCTATGATATAGTAATTACCATGCATCCTTATTTCCTTCACAAGACCTTTCCACCTTCCTTGTCCTTTCTCACATCCATCTTTTATAAATTAGACAACATAGCCTTTGTCACATATTGACTTATGTTTATCAAGTTGTTCTTGAGCCCGTGCACATAAAGAAAATCATTTAGTTTAGGAACTCCAGGCACCTTTATGGTTCCATTTCCAATTATTTTTGTGGAATTATCATTACCAAAAGTGACACTTCCTTCGTGTTTTTCTTCTATGTAGCTAAATAATGACCTATCAACAGTCATATGTTTGGAGCATCCACTACCAAGGTACCACCTTAATGTGTTCATCACTCTAACATCCATATGAATGACAAGACATTTAAGTTCATCCTTCTTAACCTAAGTTTTCTTAACCCATATTTGTTTGGTCTTGACTTGCTTTTGTTGGGACATTTTCTTCTTGTATTCTAGAGTTTCATTTTCAACCTTTGAAAATGAATTTTCTTTCTTAGCCTCTTTTCATTTTGTTTCCTTTTTTTGTGATTTCAAGTCATTTAGCCTCTTTCAATAGTCCACCTTCATATGACCAATCAAACCACTATAGAAGCATGAGATTTGAGGTCTTATAGAAGTTGAAGCATAACCTTGGAATTGATGACTTCTAGAGGTTGGGGCATGGCTTTGGTATTGCCTAGGTTCATCTTTTCTTCTCTTATTTAGCATAGGAACTTGTGTTTTGACATATGCTTTTGACTTTTGAATAGGTGCTTGAGGAAGGTCCTTGGCCTTCCCTTTGGCTTTCACAAGGACATTATTTGTTCCTTGGGTGTGAGTAGGAGGATCTACATTTTTGGATTTTTATCCTAGGACTCTTCCTATCACCATTTTCTTTACCCATGGTAAACATTCTCTCAAATTTCTCACTACCTTGGATAAGAAGGCTAATTGACTTCCTTTTATGTTCTTTAAGCTCATTTCCTTGGTTAAGAAGTTCAATTGACCTCTTCGAGAGCTTGGAACAAGTAAGGTCTAGATTCGTTTTAATTTCTTTAAAGATTTTGAATTTTTTTAAGCTCCAGGGTTTTAGGCCTCCAATTCTTCCAAGGTCTAGATTCAATCGACCTCCAATTTGTTTTAGGACAATTCTTACTTACTTGTTCGTTGTTACAATTCAATCTCAATGAATTCGATTGTGATTCACTTTAGCTTAACTTGAGATAGTTCGATTCAAGTGATGATGGCACATGCAAATTTGATTACTTGAATATAATTCAACAATAATAGTTCTAATCAAGCAAGTTAATCATGCCACACTTTTTATTAATTTGAGTGCTCAATGTGCATGTGATCAATATGTCAATTCAATTAATAAACTATGAAATTCTTACACTATAATTCAACAAATTCTAAGATATAAAAATTGAAAGAATTCACCACAAAATCATGCAACCATGGAACACAAATTTTACAGTGGTTCAGCACTCGATCCTATCTCCACTTTTCAATACCCATGGTGGGGTGTGTTGATCTTATTAATAGTTAAAACTAACTATTACAAGTTAATCAACAAACTTACTAATTGTGTTCCATTGAGCACTACTACCTCCAATGTCTCCAGTAGAGGTGATGGTTTGCACCCGGTGTTTCTGATGGATGTCCTCTAGTACTAGAAGTTGTGTTTTGAATGTGTGGTCAGTCTCTCAATAGAAAAATGTGACAATGTTCTTCACACCTAGTGTAGAAAGCTTCTTCAAAATAGATTTCCTATGGAAGGTACTTGCTCTCAAGAGCTCATTGATAGCTTCAAGGGTGTTCTTCTAGACTTGGTGCACAGATTTGCCAAGCTCAAACTTCCCAAGTCTTTACACACTATCCTCCTTAATGATTTTACTATATGGCTCAAGAACACCACAAGTAGGGTTTTGATTTCAAAGAACTTTTGCTCACAATATGTTCAATATCACTTCTTAAATGTAGTAAGAGGTGTTGTTGTAAACATCTCAAGAGGTGTTCCATTCATATATAGAGGATCCATGTCAAGAGCCCTTCCAATAGTCATGTGTACCATTCAAAAATATGATCGTTATTGAATCTATGAATTTTTTATCACTCAAGAATAATTTATCTCCCTCGAAGTTCTTGGGTTCGAGCACTTGAGGGTCCAATTAAAAGTCCAGTTTTGATCCTCGAGAGTGGTGAAAAGGATTTATTAAATTCTTTTGATTACCCCTTTAATTAATATTTGATTGACTACTGCTCAATTTATATCATGAAAATAGTTCACTTGTCTTGTTTAAATATTTTTTAAATTACAAGTGTTATACAATGGCAATTAATAGTGATGTTCTTATTGCAATATAAAATTATTATAATAAAAGAATATTTAATGAATTAATGAGCATGCCAAGATAAAAGAGAGAGGTAAAGACAATTTGCAATACACAAGCATCTACACACAACACAAGAATTTATAGTGGTTCGGCACTTGGCCTACGTCAACTTTCAAAACTCACACTGAGCTACTATATTTTATTTAGATTGAATACAATTACAATAAAGGTAAAATTCTAAAACCTATCCACACTTGGTGTCTCTGACAAGTGCTAAATTTATTCTCAATGTCTCCAACAAGAATGGTCTACATAGCATTTGAAAATTTTCCGACATCAAGAGCATTTGTGATGTCAAGATGATATCTTGACAATAGACATGACCCAATAAAGGTCATAGGAAAGAGGGTTTTAGATGATCCGGATTGGATCTAAGCCACACAAGTAGGATTGAAAAAATCCTAAAAGAGTGATCTTTCAAATATCATAAGAAGGAAAATTAAATTACCTTAGTTCAAAGAACAAGCCAAATTAGTAATCAAGGAATATGTCCGAATGAATTACATCAACCTTGATAGAACACTTGGATAGGGAAGCATCAAAGGTGTTGATAATTTATGAAGATCAATTAACCAAAAGAAAATAAAATTGTCAATTGTCTCAAGCATGTGTGGAGCCACACTAGGTAAATCCTTAGTACATACTTGGAGTCCATTACTTGAGCCCATGTAACTCTAAATCTTAAAAGCATAAGGAAAATGGCCTATGATGTGTGTATGTGAATATTCATGATCTCTTATGCCTATTTGTTTACTATTTAGATGATGATGAATTAGCCATTGTGGCTAAAAGGTTCAAAATTTCCTTTCGGAAGAATACTAGAGATTACTCCAAGAACAAGTATGTTAGGAAAGCATATCCTAACTTTAGGAAGAAGAATGATTTTTCCAAAGAACCTCCCATTTGCTATGAATGTCAAAGCCCAGCATATTGTTGAAGATTGTGGCAATAAAATAATAAGAAGTTAAAGTCATGGTTGCTACTTGGGATGATGATTCCGATGAATCGGAACAAGAAACCTAAAGTAGTGAGGAGGATTCTTTACAAGAGATCCAAGCCTTCATGGCTTATGATTATCCCTTGAGTTCATTTTACGGTGCAAATGACTCAAGTAGTGAAAGTAAAGGAGATGAGGAAGAGGATGATGATATTTAAGAAGCTTTTTGTTAATGTAAAAAGTTGTAAATTTCATGAACTGTAAAATATAAGCATTATATAGACTAAGACATGTAAGGAATCATGTCAGAGTCTAGAAGGTTCTCTGGTTCAAGCTACATGAAGAACTACCTCAAGTGTGAAGAACTAACTCAAGAAAATCCAACAAAGAACTTGAAAATCATTCCGAATGATTCACACTTCACTCCGAGCTCACAAAAGGTAAATCAGGTAAGGTGGCATGACCACGGTGAATCAAAGGTCTATCAAAGGTTTCCAAAGGTCTACAAATCTTCCCAGGCCTTGGAGGGGCGATCCTGTGGGCCTCAGTTTTTGAATGATGGGTGGGCCTCTTAGAAAAGGGGTCCACTCATCATGGGTCTAACCCACGATGGTTTGGAGTTGCCACCAGTCCTTTTTTAAGATGTGACTGAACATCTATTTTTAAAAACAAAATCATTTTAAAATTTTATTTTGAAATATTTGACTTCATTTTGGTGAGTCTACATAGAGGCTTCTGGGTAAATGGTTCGGTTATGGACCAGGGAAGGTATTAGGCACTCTAGTCCATCCACATACGCGGTTACCTACTTCAACCGGTTCAACTCTAAGGTCTATTTTATTTATAATGAGTGCATTACTGTATCTAATTGTGAAAATGTGACATGCCTATGTAAGTGAGTTACCTTACTAACTATTGTATGTGTATGACATGAGTATACAAAATAAATTATTTAATGAAGAGTTTATCATATTGTTCTAGAGTAAAAGATAAAAATTCAAAACGACATAAAAAATATAAAAAGTATTTGAAACATACATGAAGCATGGCATCATAGACATAATTTAAAATAAATAAATGAGATTAAAAAAAAAGAGATAAAGAGAAAAAATTGATTCAATATTTATGACAATTATATTTAAAAATAATAATAATAATAATAATAACAACAATAAAAGAATGAAATAAAATCGAAGTAAAAATAAGAATGGATTAAGATGATTGATCGTGATAACTTCAAGAGACTCACTTATCATAAAATAAAATAAAATAAAATGTAGAATATATGAAATAATTAATTAATTAGAAATAACAAAAATGAATAAAAAAAATTCTAAAAAATGAATGGCATAAAATGGTTAAACATAATAACTTCAACAAAATT